>JAUMHG010000019.1:999953-1011118 GCA_032359395.1 Enteromius anoplus
TTATTTTAGTGTGTTAGAGCAGAAAGATGCAGCTCTGGTTAAACAGCTGGATGTTGGGTTGAAATGGCAAAGGGAACTACCTAACATTACCTGAATGCCGTGGGTTATAGTTTATAATGTGTGTGGTTCTGGTTGTCGTCTGTTCAGGGGTGGGAGGAGCAGACGCGGGTTCTCTGACCCCTCGTTCGCACTGCCTTGTTGAGTGTAGCACTGAAAACATTATATTTTACACAGTTTATTCTCTCTTTCTTTTTTTCTAAATCGTTCGGTTCGTGTGCCTTGTACCGAACGGTTTAATATGAAATATATATATATATCGGGTAATGCAGGATAGGATTTTCAGAGGTTGTATATTATATATAATATACAACCTCTGAACACCTATCCTGCATATAGGTGTATTATATATATTATATATAATATACAACCTCTGAACACCTATCCTGCATTACCCGATGTTCCCAACCTTCCTCCACTATAAAAAATCTTGATTAACATCCCCTTCAGAACCCCTTTTTACTGACGATTCCAATAGTCTCATCTCTTGCTTCTGGTTCCAAAAGCACCTCACATCAGTCCTAGCCAACTCAGGAATCCCAATAGAAAAGTTCTACACCCATTTTTTCAGAATTGGCGCCACTACTACCGTGGCAGAGAAAAGTCTATATAGCAACCATGAAAGTCAGAGCCATTGCACCTACATGCATGAACGGCTCTTGCCAGAGATGGTTGTTAATACATGCTGCTATTCTCAGCGGACCATCTCAAACTGGAGTTTTGCACCCACCGTGTGCTCCAGTAAGAGATGCGCACACAATTTGCAGTGGCAGCTTCCGCCAGAGACAGTCGATCACGTATGCTGTCGTATCAGTGGATCACTAACCAGGACCATCCCGTCAGCGTGGACTGCTTCCACTAGTGCACCATTACTCTCATTTCACATTGCACATTATGCATAAAACATAACCCACCTCCATCCAAGGACCTCCACAATTCTCATTAGTTTTTTTAAATTATTTTGACTGCGGGTAGCTGTGAGGTTTTTGATCTGGCTTGAGCTAGGAATGAGTTAAAATATGATGGTTTCCAGTCAAGTGCAATGTGGGTCGTCCCTGAAACCAATCATATCAGAAGTTAAACATGGCTTATTTAAGGATAAGCATTTTTGTACTTAGATGCAAACAAAAAAGGTATCACTCATACACGCAAAATCTGTGTCATGTCTCTAAACAGTACAGGTGCATCTCAGTAAACTGGAATATCACGGAAAAGTACATTTTTTTCAGTCATTCAACTAAAATGGTCAAACTCATGTATTAAATTTAAATGCACACAGACTGAAGTAGTTTAACAAAAAAACACCAATTCACTCAGCAAATTAGAGTATGGTGACATGCCAATCAGCTTATGAACTCAAAACACCTGCAAAGGTTTCCTGAGCCTTCAAAATGGTCAAGGCATCAAGAGCCACCACACTCAGACGATTGTCATAGTCCTCTTGTTAAGCTACTCCTAAACCACTGACAACGTCAGAGGCATCTTACCTGGGTTAAGAAGAAGAGGAACTGGACTGATGCCCAGTGGTCCAAAGTCCTCTTTTCAGATTAGAGGAAGTTTTGTATTTCATTTGGAAACCAAGGTCCTAGAGTCTGGAGGAAGGGTGGAGAAGCTCATAGCCCAAGTTGCATGAAGTCCAGTGTAAAGTTTCCACAGTCTGTGATGATTTGGGGTGCAATGTCATCTGCTGAGATTGGTCCATTGTGTTCTTTGAAAATCAACGTCACTTTGTCTTTTCATGGCTATGGAAAACTTGCATCTAATGGTTACGTTGCTTTTTGCACATTTCTGGGTCATTGACACAGGCTTTGTGGTAATTTCTTTTGTAGGAACAAATTGCTTGCGCTGTATTTCATTCCGCAAGCGACCATACAGGTGCGGATATATCTGTGGCAGCTCATGCTTATATATAATACGATATTACTTATATATAAGTGATCAACCTTATTCCCTTGTTAGTAGGGACTTTGTGTGCGCACAAGTGAGCACAGCACGTGTGCGCCATTATTTGGTCTTTTAGAATACACTTGTCAAAGGGAGTGATGTAATTTTGCAGCTGGGATGTTCCCTTGACAACAAAGCCATTATAGTATTGTGTCGATTTGCGTAGGCAGATTCATTCAGGGACAGCAAAAAACATCCCAGCTGAAGATAGGGAGGAAATTACATTCCTCCTTTTAACAAGTGCATTCCAAAAAAACCAAACAATGGCACGCACATGCTCTGCTTACTTCTAAGTCCCCCACTAACATATAAGGATATAAGGATGATCAGTCTGATTTGGAAAATACCTGTGAACCGTTCGGTACATGCATCGTTGCATGCCTTATATACTGTATATAGAGTGACTTGGAGATGTTGCTCTCTTACCTGACCTTGGCTAAATGAGAAACAAACCGGGGAAAAAAATCTCTGGTGGAGTTTCAGAACATACCCATCGATTGCGTAACAACATCAGACCAATGGTAGCGTAAAGGTGTTTAGGAGCTAATGTTATTGCAAGAGCTTACTACATCTTTAATTTTCAGATGTTACTCATAATACTTTGTAGAATAAACAAGGCATTTAGTTCTGAAAAACAAGCATGAAAAGCAAAGCTTAAATTCAAGTTCTGAATGGGTTAAGATACGGCATAAAAAGCTCTCTTTATAATAATTAAAATGTTGTCACCCATCTAGTTCATTGTGATCTTACAAAGTTAAGCTAATCAACGAATCTCTCTCTACACTGCAAAGTGAATCTATTTACATAGTGTTGTAAAGAGAAGATTCACGAGCAAATTTAATTTAGCTACACATATTTCCAGATGATGTGGAAAACAGCATAGTGTAAAGCGATACATTTAGTGTAAAACCTGTGCCTGTAACTGTACATTGTTAGTGGCTACTTTAATGAAGAAAAAATCTACACCTCTTCTTCTTCAGTATTAAAGATGTTATTGGTTAATCTAAAAAATATAGATTTGGTGTGAATAAACCTTTCAATTATTTTATTCATGACAGATTAACTTTATTTATTTATTATTTTAGGCTCCATTCCAGAATTCATCTCAACCAGCATCACGGCATGCTTTCCTCCCTCACACTGGACAGAGATTCTTCCACCATGGAAAACCTCATTAACTTCTAAAAGTATGATCTTAAAGAGGTACCAGGCTACCGAAAACTCTGTTCTGAGGCTCACTTCAGAGAGCTGAAACCCTCTTCATTTAATTTTTTTTTTTTCTCCAACATTGTAAAATTGTCCCATGCAGCAAATATCGCTGGTTTATAAACATTGTTGATAATAAATAATAATGAATGATCTTACACGTTTTCTGAGAAAAAAAGGTGATACTTTATCAAAGAATCGACATACAAAACAGAAACTCAAGGTTAAATAAGCAGTAATTTCACTGCAGGATCCTTTTTCCACATTTGGTAAGAAATCACTATGTCTGTATTTTAACTTAAAGTTTAAAGTGTTAATAATGCAAATATGACTCCCCACATTGCATAAATATTTTACCAAACAGTTAGTTTGCCTTTTAATGCCTTTTTCTTGGAGTTTGCTAACAGCAGCCAATATTGTCAGTATATTACAACAACAGAATGCATCAAAAACAGAAATAAAGACATGATTTATGTGCTCTTTTTTAATATTTGGTTGGGTTGTCTTATAAGAAACAAATTTATAAATATTTTTGTCTCAATCACAGTATTAAGACAAACAAAAACTCACTGGAGTCAAGTCAAGGGTAATGAGCATGACTGTCTATCAGGTCTGCATACAGCTGATTTTAAAGGTAGAAGTACCACTTTTTCAAAATGTTATTAAACCCTCAAACAAGCCAAGAATTGGGGTACTTGATTGTTTGTCCTTCATACATGAACAGCAAGCATTAAACAAAGCAGGTCAAGACTGAGTACAGTATAGGCAAACATAGTTGTCTGTTTATTTCAAAAGATAAGGCTAATGGAACATCTTTCCACTTCAGAGAATACTCAGCCAAAACTGGAGAAATTTTGATAAAATGGTGATGCTGGCTGCCCCTGTGTTTTTAGTATCATTAGGGGAGGGGGAGGGGGAGTGGGGGATGAAAGGGGGAGGGAAAAAAAGTGATCCAAAATCTTACTGCATCATTCATCTATATACACCAAGCTGTGTAATAGTCACCCCCTGCCAAGGGTATTTTGCTTAAAGCTACTGGAAGATATAAGGGAGGTTAAGCAGAGCACCTTGTCCAGTAATGAAGACACAAAACTGCACCCTTTTTATCATGTCATTTCCTTTGTATCTGTCCTTTACAAGAGATTCTTCACTTGTTTTTGTTCCCACTCCCTTTGCACTATGATTGCTCATAAATAAAATTAACTACATAATAGACCTCTTACATATATTTACCATTGTGTTTTAAGTTAGAAAATAACATGGGGGATAGTTATTTTAAAATTAAAACCGACACACTCCCCTCCCAGACCCAATAAATAAATAAATAAATACAAATAAAACCTTTTCCCCACACCAGCAGTTCATTAATCCTGTCTGCGATTCATATATCCATTTGTTATTTATTTCTTATGTACCTTTTGTTTCTGAAAAATGTTATTTTGTTTTGAACATTTTGATTGTTAAATGTATTTTCTAGGTTTTAACTCTCACATGGGCTTTAAAAAAAGGAAAAAAGAAAGAGAAATAAAGAATGAGAAAGAAAAAAGGAGGGAGAATAGCATTGCTGAGATCTAATTCTGTCATATCCAGGTCCAATGCATCTTGTCAACCCCTGAAAGGAAGAAAGAAGTACAGGCAGGAGTGAGTGAAGAAGGGGTGATAAAAGTAACTTAAGAAAGGAAGTAGAGGTAAAAAAAATTCTAAGATGAAACTGAAAGTAAGTCCATATACATAACACACAAATGTGACCCTGGACCACAAAACCAGTCATAATTGACACTTTTTAGAAATTGAGTTTTATACATCCTCTGAAAGCTGAATAAATATAAGCTTTACATTAATGTATGGTTTGTTAGGATAGGACAATATTTGGGCGAGATAACCATTTAAATATCTGGAAACTGAGGGTGCAAAACAATCTAAATACTCAGAAAATCAATTTTAAAGTTGTCCAAAGTTCTTAAATGTTGATTTGAAATAAGCATTGCTAATATATTTATGGTAGGAAACTTACAAAATATATTCTTGGAACATGACCTTAATATTCTAATGATTTTTGGCATCTGTCATTTTGACCCCAGTGACTTTTGTGGTCCAGGGTCATAAATAGGAGGAAAGCTTGTAAAAAATCTTTAATCAAAAATTCGACAGTCCAAAACAAAGGTTCTATATAAATGTAGACAGGCAGTCTACAGAAAGAATTGGGTTCTCCATTACTAAACAGAGTCTGAAATAATTGCTTTGATATCTGCCATTCATTTAAGTCCAAAGTCAAAGTGCACAATATGCAATAACTGGAGGTGCTTTTCCACTGTGTGTTACGACTCGGCACTGCTCCTTTCATTTTGCGTTTCCACTGCAGTTTAGTACTGCTTTAGATTATTCACAAGTCGTTATAGTTGCTCCGATTCTACTGCCATAACTCCTTAAAAAAAAAAAACATATTCATTTCGCATAGCCCCATCAAGTTCTCGCTGTACTTCTCAACAGACCACAAAACATTTTTTGGTTGTTAAATGAAGGTGCGCTTGTTCAAAACAGCTGTGTTTGTTCCTCTGCTGGCTGTGCCGATTTAAAGTGTTAGTTCACCCAAAAATTAACAATCTGTCACTGATTACACACCCTCATATGTCGTTTCAAACCCGACAGAGGTTCGTTCATCGTCGGAACACAAATTGAGATATTTTTTGATGGTATCAGAGAGCCATCCAATCCTCCATAGACAGCAATACAACTGAAATTATGCCAGATCCAGAAAAGTAGTAAAAACACCTGTAAAACAGTTCATGTGACATCAGTGGCTCAACAAGTTTTGTGACGCTAGGAGAATATATTTGTTTTTGTGCAAAAAAAAGTAACATAATTTAAGTATTATTCTTCTCCCGTGACATTTGTCTCACACCATTTTAGAGAGTATCACAATGTAAGTGTACAACTTCCACTAGGCGTAAACAACTTCAGATAATGTACACCTGCATGCTTTCCCCCCTAATCTGAACAAGGCTAATTACGTCAAATATGTTGAAGCTTGTGTACACATCGTCAGAGAAGGATGCTTAATGAATGTTAAATTGTTATTTTTATTTTCTTTGCACAAAAAAATAATAATTCTCATAGCACTGCAAAACTGAAGTTGATCCACTGATGTCACATGTAGTGTTTTAACTGTGTTATTAGTATGTATCTGGACCAATTTCCATTGTATTGCTGTCTATGGAGTGTCGGATGGCTCTCTGATATCATCAAAAATATCTTAATTTGTGTTCCAAAGATGAACAAAGGTCTTATGGGTTTGGAACGACATGACGGTCAATATTTAATAACAGAATTTTTGTTGGGATGATTCTCTCAGTGTTTAAAGTCTAATCCGTGTTTAGCAGAGTGTACACGTCACGTTTTGGTAATGCTACGGTATGCTTGGAACCTCTTCCCAGTGGAAAACCCCCCAAAAGTGAACTTTACAGTGCCATACAATGCAGTGGAAAAGCACCATTAATGGCTCTTCCATTAACTCATCAGAGATGGGTAGTATTAACACATTATTGTTACTAGTACTTCTTAAAAAGGTATTTTACAATACAGCATATTTAATTCTTACTGTTTAGCCGGTAGAGAAAAATACAAAATAAAAATCCAGAAATTCTATATACATCTTAGTCACTGCTTTTACATACCAGATACATCAAGCAGTCCTACATCTGTGTTACAGAAAAGTACCAGTGTGCAAACAGCAAACCGTTATATGTAGAGTCGGTTTCCGTTGAAAACTTTGTTAAAAACCATTTTATATGCATTATTAAACATCCTGGATTGATTACTGATTGCATCTAGACAAAGATAAATAAAAAAAGCTAAAAACTATAACAATATTATTACAAGGTTTGTGTCATAGTGTAAAGTTAAAAGTAAACATTTGAATAAATGCTTTGTTGCAAGCACACTGGTGAGGTACAGTGGCTCTGGGCCTAGTTTGCAGGTGAGTATGCGCACAGCAGTAGAGCTCCATATACCTGCTGTGTTTTTATTTAGCCATGGCTTTGATGGCTACTGCAGCTTCCTCATTCATAGCTGACAGGACAGTGATCTGCAAAAAAACATGAAGAGGTTACACTATTAATGTCTGCTCAGTGACATTTGGATAGGTGGCTGATTTAATGACACTTACCAGGATTTCCTCACCGGCATCAAACTTGCTTTCTATCTCTTTGCCCAGGTCTCCTTCTGGCATTTTTAGGTCTTCTCTGACCTCACCACTGTCCTGGAGCAGAGACAGGTAGCCATCCTGTATGCCAATAAGCTAAAAATTGGGAAAATTGTGAAGCACTGTATGATTTACTTCCAGCACAACTGTGTCTAATATTCCCAATTGCATACCTGGTAGTCCATTCTTTTAATGTTAGGGACATCCATATTGTGGGTTGAGGGACAGATATCTTCATACTTTTTGCCAGAGAAGATGTCAATGCCCACCATGTGAACCTTTAAACAAAATAAAGGGAAGCATGGGGTTTATTTTACTGCTGCTATTCAAAACCAGCTTAATTTTATCCGCCTCATCCCTCATGGTTTGTGAATGAATGGCTTCCCTTTCACATGCACCTAATTTATAAAACCTTGTATAGAGAGAATTCTGCAACTCCTGGAACCATAATCCAAGTAATTCGACAGTAAACAACAATACTATGACTGCTAAATAAAGTGTTTTGCTATGCATCTATTAAAATCAGTATTACTGAATTTAAAATAAATGAAAATTATGTGCACTAGTCTAGCTAAGTTGTCAACTGCTATATTTTTCTACTTTGTCACAGACCATCACTCACCTTGGCATGTCCATGTTTGCCAGTCTTAGATGTGGACATTTCCACAATCTTGCATGGTCGACCTTTTAGCACCACAAAACCATTTTTCCGCAGAGCAGAGCATTGCATTGGGTAGGTAGCAGAGGCACCAGCATCGCCTGTTGTGAAGTCCAGGTCAGCATCCGCCATTTTTTATCTAAGGACTGAGGAGCCAATAAGTACAGTGATACCACTGCCATTTTTTAGATAAACAGACCAGTGTAAAATAAACCATTCATCAAAAAAACATATTGTTAATTCCCTGAAAAACATTCCCTTTCTGGTTCTTAAAGAAATTAAAATCAAGTGTAAATTTAATCATTAAAATCCAGCGCTGTCATTCATTAATTGTAGTCTCATGACTCCCTGGGTTTGCAGAGGTTATATAAGGCAACAAGTGCATGGCACCTGTGAACTGAATATACAACTATATAACTAAATATAACGAACTCTGCTACTAATTTATAATGTTCCTTGTCTGCTCGATTATGTCATTAATTGATCTTTACTTCACATCTATGCCATTTGTACATGTACAAACTACTACTACATATACTGTAAAACATTACTTTGGTGTAAAGCTGCTTTGCAATGATATGTATCATGAGAAGCGCTATACAAATACATTTGAATTTAATTGAATAACTGAATGGTTAGCTGTTGTAAATGTTTAATTACCAATAAAATAAATAATTGTCAACAATAACATAATCGTAATTAAACGGCTAGATAACATTTTTGAGTAGCTTTTCATTATTCAGTGAACTGTGTGCAATTGTGGTCTGCAAATATTCACGTGGGAAGGGCCCAAACATCAAGTGAGATATAGTCATACACATATCGATACTTGAAGCCATTTAAATCCATATTTAAAATGCTAATACATCCGAATTTCACTTTTGAATAAATATCCTCATATCAAAAATCACTGCGTTTCGCAAGGTCTAGTGAGTTGCACATGCAGCAGAGATAATCTACACAACTCAACTCTCGCAGAGTTCAATAATGACGCCTTTTACATTAAATAATAACCATGTATGTATGAACAATAAGATTCCGAGCCGCTTTTAGAAGGACACGCGTGTCCTCCAGCCGCAGTGAGCTGGCTACTATCTGTGAGGCCTGCTGGATCCGCCACTGCGCACTGATCAGAAACCGAAGGCCCGCCGAGCAGGGCGCTAATCGCACCAAGCAGGTGCAAGTATGTCACCGTTGAACTACATATGACAGCGCATGAACAAAACCCACAATCTAACGGTAAAGCAGAACGAACCCCTGTGCGGCTAAAACGAGGTTTGCCATGATGTAAGGCTGAGCAAATGCACGATAAGAGGCGCAGCGTGGACTCGTGCAAAATCTTGAGTTATGATCAAGTTTTTTGATCTTGTCTTCATGCCGCGTAGCAACTTTCCAGCGCATTTAAATTGAGTTTAGTTTTTGCACCCAACGCCCAAATAAAATATGTTGTCGCCATTCTAAATTACTCGCGGAACGAATAAGAGCAAATGTCCGGCGAATAACTTAACGTTACATCGCAATTTACAGCTTGTGCTGTATCTTAATCTTAACTGTTGTTTGCTTTGTAAAGGTGACAAAAGGCGTGAAATAGATAAAGGGCAATCTCGAAGGAGGAGGTTGTTGCTACGCGGGATGACAGCCTCTGTTTGAATGGTTTAAGGAGCCATTTACCTGGTTTACAGCCTTGTCCACGCTCTCAGGGCAATCCAGCTAGTTAGTCCCACTGGATATCCCTTTTCCTCTCTTCTCTTCACGGATCTATCTTCCTCTCTTGCTATCAGCTGCGCAATACCGCTTGATTATTCACTTAATTCACTTGACTCTGCTGTCATTACAGACGTTTTGTGTTCCCCTCTTGCAGTTTAAGCAGCACGTTCAGTTGGCTGACACAAAGCGTGAATCCTAACTCCTTTTTTTTTTTACTCTCTGTCCCTTGCTCTCTCACTCTGATCGGTACGAAGTCGACCACACAGCATGAAATGAACCTCAGCCGCTTCCTCCTAACCGCGCATGCGCATTTACCCTCGCTCTTTAATTTTTAGGACGGGTGGGAGCGCCTGTCTTTCCATGTCTAAGTGTTATTGGGGGTTCGAGCGCATATCGCTGAAACCTTATTGTAATTTATAGAATTTTCACGGATCATCGATCACTACGCAAAACTGCAGACCAAGACGCAGAGACTTGAAACTTGGAGAGATGGTAGTACACTCACACTGCCTAATATCACCAAGGTTCGCCCCAATCGGCCTGAAGGGGGCGCGCTACAGCGATGAAAAGAAATCGCACATAAGTCATTAACCGTTGTGTCACGTGTCTTCTGTCGTTGGAATATGAATAAATCACTTTTATTTATATAGCGCTTTTAAAAATACAGACAAGCCCTGAACATTATTAAATAGGAGAACAGAGAGATGGTAATGTATATGACGAGAAGCTATTTCTATTGATCAAATGCAGAGACGGTCTCTGTAGTCAAGACGATGATAATCACTAGAAATCAGGTGTCCCCAACTAAGCAAGTGGCGACACGCCGGACAAAACAGATGCCAAAACGTTCGAAAGGGGCATGGCCACAAATGCCTTCTAAATGGAATGAGATAAGATCCCAGCAAACATTGGTCGGACGGCAACGTCCTGTCCCCAGCCAAAAATAGTCGCGGTAGGACGACAAAATATGCTAAAATTTGCAACACAGAATATTTCATAAAAATGCATTTAGATACGTTTGTACATGTTTATTATTATCTGTGGTTTCTTGTAAAGTTGGTACTTTGACCTTTAGCTGCGTGTAGTTCCGTGTTCTGATTCGGTTGTCACAGGACGTCCAGCAGGTGACGTCTTTTACACGTGCATTTATAGTTCGTCATCAACCTCTATCAAATCCTTACGAAATATACAAAAGCAATTGTGCTTACACCTTTGTTAATACTGCAATAATTAATTTAAGTGCACCAAGCAGTTTTCAAGACGTTGTGAAAAGACGACCACTGACGTCCTTTACACAAGACCTATAAAAAAGCAAGAAACTCTGCTGGCGTGAGATCACCAGTAAAAAACACTTTGAGTCTCTGAGTTGTATTGTTTTATGCAGTTAAGCAA
>JAUMHG010000019.1:1014183-1025159 GCA_032359395.1 Enteromius anoplus
TATATATATAGCCTACACTATATTTTGCTGTATTCACAAAAATAATGCAAGTGTGTTGTTTTTGCAAGCCACATCACTAATTCTAACCTGTTGTAACACCTTATATGATAAGCTTGTATGCCTAATATTGTACTATAACTAGTATCTAATAATGCACTTAAATTTCAAAAAATCTAAAGTATTCAACCTGAAAATGAATGAAACAGTGGAGATATTTAATTAGCGCTTCTCTGATGACGTGTTTTTACTGTGTCAGTGTTTATTCTGAGTACAAGATGTGAATAAGCTATATAATGTTTCTTATTAGATATTTAACTTTACGGTTTCACCTATTAGTTGTTTATTAGCTTGCATATTACTAGAATAGCCATTTATTAGTGCTAAATAAGCACATATTAATGCCTTATACAGTACATTTCCTTATTCTACATCCCTTATCCTACCCAATACCTAAACTTAACAACTACCTTACTAACTATTGATAAGCAGCAAATTAAGAATTATTGTAATTTTCACTATGTATGTTTCAATGTTGACTGTTAAATACATTTCTGCGCATCGTTTCTTATAATTGTGTTCCTGTTCTGGTTCAGGTCTGGAAGTTGGCGGGTCACGGGCTCATGCACTCCTTCAGCACCGAACACGCTAAACAGTCCATATTCCGAAACATCGGCGCCGGCGTGATGCAAGTCGAGACCTGCCCAGGCAACCGAATCTTCACCTGCGGAGCCGACGGGACCCTGAAAATGAGGGTCCTTCCAGACCGCTACAACATTCCGGCCAGTATATTCCAGATCCTCTAACACCGGAGCGGCCGTAGAACACTAAAGCTTTCATCAGCACCTCCGCTGTGTTTTCTTAGCTGTGAATCGTAAACCGGTAACAAATATCTCGCGCTGCAGAATATCTTTACCACCCCGCCCCACAAAAGACATTGGAAAACACCCACGAGGTCCCTCGATTATATTGATCGACTACTGTCATATTTCTGGAGAGCGTTCCAGATAACGTGTTGGTAGGAAAGCCGTATGCATGAGCCGTTTGAGTCATCGCACTCCATTCCCAGGTTATTGGTTGTGCTCTGTAAAAGTGCTCAAAGCTCCATTTTTAAGTGTGTATGTGTGTGTGTGTGTCTTCATTTTGTGCCCATTTTAGCATCTAAAAATACCAGCACTGTGCTTTGCTATCAGTGTAAGTCCAGTTGTTGGATTTTGTTTTTACTGTACGTCTCCTTGGCTGCTAATGTATTTGCGGAGTGTAAAATGGCACAGTACCCTGGCGGCCCGGCGATTGGCTGTGGCCCCAGAGACACACCCCCTCCCTTCCACACGCACACGCTGCTGTTGACACGCTTGTTTCCGTAGCAGCCAAACAGCTAAACATTCCACGCAAGACGACAACGCTTGCTCCGGGAAATGACGCGTTTGACCTTTTCACCTCTCGAGCCCTGAAAATCTCACTTTGAACAGAAAACGTTTAGTTTTTTGCACAAAATATTAGATTGCTCGTTTACTCATTTTTGTTTGTTCTTTTACGAATTCTTGTATTTAGATTTAACTTTAGGAATGTAAGGTTTGTTTTAGATGTCTGGGACAAAGTGCAACACTGAATAGGTTTGTGTTTTATTTATTTACATATTTATTTTTTCATGTTTTATCTATTCTAAATATTTGCACTCAAATCTGGGAAACAATAACACACCTATGTTACAAAGCTCTATTAGAGGAAACTGTTATTTACTAATGAATGTCTGGCTGTGTGTGGCCGAGTAGTAAAAAGTGGAAATAGTTTTAAATGAATAAATATATATAAATATATCTATAAATATAAAAATGAATTACGACAATAGCTTGTACAAACAAAATTATGCTTTTAGTTTATTTTTTCGATTTTATCATAACTGCTGGAATAGTCGTATATTTCGTTTGATGTATGTGGTATTTATTAAAATCATATTTGTGTTTCTATCTGATTTGCTGGGCACCATGTCAACTGTACGTATTTTAAATGTTGAACCGATGGTCTGATGTGTATTTATTGAAAAGCCTGATCTGCCTGCGTGTGTGAAAAATGCAAACCCTAAAAACACTGGTTGGTATTTCCGAAGGAACAGGTAGTTCTGTCATGGTCAAAGTTTTACCTTTGTAAGTTGAATAAATTTCTTTTTATTTGAATTCAGTCGTTTCATTTTACTGTTTCAACTCCATGTGTCTTTAGAGTAACATATTTCAGGCTTTATTTCAGGATTTCCAATCATTTGTGGCTACATAAACATGCATGCAATATAAATTAAACAATAATTGGCAAATATATTTTGTGTCTTATACAGTACATACAAGCTGTCAAACACATTTCTATAAACATAAAGTCGACATTAAAATCAAAATTCACCTTTACTTGATGCACATAAATAATCTCATTATGATGCTGTGAAATAGCAATTTGTTATGTTTATGAAATTACTATGTAATGCACATACACATTCCATTCATACATATTCCACATTTTCATGAAACAAGAGGAGAATTAATTTTTGTGTACACTTAGTAAAACTATTTGTATGCAAATAATAGCAATGGAGCAATTTGCCCACTGCTCATGTTGCATAAACGAATATATATATATATATATATATATTCACTTAAAATGCATGTTAGCCAAAAAGGGAAATGCAACATATAAAAGTAAAAATGCCAAAAAATAAATAAATATAGTAGCCCCAAATTGCATTTAGACAATTAAGATCAATTTTGAAATGCCTCAATGTCATTACATTATAGAAAAAAGTAAGAAAGTAAGCAGAAATTCATTTTTTAACATTCTACAAAGATGTTTGTTAGGCTTTAAATGATAAACTGAAATCCTGCCCTTTACCCAAACACTAATGATATCTGCAAAATTTTAGCATTGTTCCAGTAAACGATATAATTTATATACTGTATATATTACAGATAGATAGATAGACTTATTTTCTCACAACAGGGAGATACTTATGAGAAAAAAAGTCAAAATTGTCAAAATGACATAAACTCGCATTCGCAAGTTATAAAGTCAGAATTGTGAGTTTGAATCTTGCAGTTCAGAAAAAAAATTCTTTTACAATTCAGAAAAAAAGTCTTTTTTTTCTGAATTGTAAAATAAAAAGTCGCAATAACCTTTTTTTATTTTTTATTTAATGGCGGAAACGGGTTAAAATAGACTTGTTCAATATAAGCTTGAAATAAAATAATTATATATGTATATGTAAATGATACGTATTGTTAACTAGAACAATGCTAAAATTTTTCAGATATTGTTAGAGTTTGGGTAAAGCGCATTTCAGCTTATCAGACTTTTTTCTCAGAAGTATAAGATATAATCACGCAATTGTAAGTTATAAAGTCCAGTTTTGATTGAAAAAAAGACTATGTTCTTAGGATTGCGGGTTTATATCTCCGAATTGTGACTTTTTCATTCACGATTCTGACTTTATATCTCCGAATCGTGACTATAATTCGCTGCAGTTTATATCTCACAATTCTGAGAACATAAGTAGGAATTACGAGTTTGTATCACGCAATTCTGAGAAAAAAAGTCGCAATAATTTTATTTTTTTATTCAGTGACGGAAACTGGCTTCCATACAAGTCACTATATATTCAATGGTGATTTTAAATGAATAAATTCAGAATTTAAAATATAGTGATTTGTCACTTTCACACATTTTGAATGATTACAATGTGTGAACTTGACCAGTTGATTAAAAGCCCTGTTTGTTTGATGTTCGATGACGCTTGGTTTTATCTTTTGATATTTAACACATTGAAATTTAATGGTAGCTAAAGTGTCCAATACTTAGTGTGAACATCACTTGATAGACATTTTAGCGCTTGATATATCATCCACTCCAAAAAAAAAAATACATTAAATATAGATGGATTCACATGGGTAACAACAGAAATGTTGGTTATTTGCTTATAATTCCATTTATGTCATGCATTTTTGATTATTCATCTGAGAGGAACTGGACTTGGTATGACTTGACATAGCTGCTGTCCCATATGTAGAGATGTTTGTCTCTGGGATTGTATGAGATCATTGACAAAACCCCTCCAGGTGCCCTCAGATCTAAAATGACACTAACAGGCTTCTCTTTCAGGAGGTCGAAGGCATATGTTACCCTTGTGTCTTTAGTATCTGTTACGTAGAGGATCCCGCAGGCAATAAACGCATTACCAGCCTTGGTCCTTGGGTAGGTGGCGTTGATGTATGTGGTGATGGAGAAAGTCTTTTCATCCAGTCGTGCCACCATTATGTTGTCGTCAATGTTGGATGCAAATATGATCCACATACCGTTCTCATCGGTTGCCAATTTGAAATATGTCTTTGAGTTCTCAAGGAGGTAGGACTTATTGTGATAAAAAGCATTTTCAATGGTCAGCGTGTGTAAGATCTTCGTCTGGAGGTCAAACCTGGAAATATTGGAGAATTGGCAAGGAGTTACAAGAACATTAAGTGTTCTTACAAATTAACTTGTTCCAGAGCTGTTACTTTCATTCTTCTACTGGACACAGAAGGTAAGGTTTACAGCTCAGCTCAATGTCCTCATTTTTAATGTACATGCCAATTAAACTCGCATTTAATATTACATACATTTTGTAGCATGATTGTGTAGGAACTATCCCTAAAAGTATTAGACTGTGTGTGTGTATGTGTGTGTGTATATATATTTAATACTACTAACTACTAATATTTTTAATTAGTAGTTAGTAATGAGTCATTTATATATATATATAATATCTAAATATAAAATAATATAAAGTCATAAATGTTATTTTCATGTTTGCATGTAACGATTGATATATATTTGAATTGAATAGTTCTATGAGATTAAGTACATACGTTACATACTTTTTTGTAATTATGAAGTGCTTTCAAATATGTTTTGTAAGTTTGTTTGTTTTTATGAGAGTTTTTGTAATTATACAATTATGTAATTAGTTATATTTATCAACTTGGAGTTTGGATTAGCGTTTGGTTTCAGTTTAGTTGGGTGCTGTTACGTATGCATAATTTAATGTTATTCTAATAATTGCAGGTAATGTGTAAAAAAGACTTGTTACCAAAACTTCTAAAAGTCTGTCCATTTCTTTCACTGTTACAGTAAACTACAGTAAATTTTAATTTAAAACGTACAAATTTGAGTTACACTTTAAGATGTCCTTGATACCAGTGCAATATATATTTACAGTCTTTTATTTACTATATATTTACACACAGAGTAATATTAACTAGATGTACTTACTACATGGTTAAGGTTTAGTTTACAATGTGTACTAACGAGGACACTTTTAAGTGTTTATTTTTATTTGTTTTATTCATTATTTATTTATGTTTGATTGATTGATTGATTGATTGATTGATTGATTGATTGATTGATTGATTTTTGGCTTAAGCATTTCAAAATTATTATATTATCAAGGAGATCAGTCATACTTAGCAATATTGGAAGTTCCTGCGATGTGGTAGAATATGGAGCCGTTATGTACAGCGTGGCCACAACCTTGGAAGAATCTTCGGACATCAATGGATTCACTGCTGCTGTTCTGGAACGCTGCAATACTGTTGTACTCCTTTATGATGCGTCCTAATAAATTTGTGAACACGAAATTAGAAACTCTTTAAAAGCAATATTCCATATTCAATACAAGGTATGCTCTACAGTATGTCAGCATTTAGCTCCCAATGACACCAAATATTAAACATGATTATAGTACCACTTGCAAAGAGAAGATTTTAAATGCAGGGTTTATGTGCTGTATTGATGGAGTGTTTGTTCTCTCTACAGTACCTGAGAAATGTTCTGCCACCCAAATCTTCTCATTGTCTTGAGTAGCAGTGTCCATCATCCATGCTCCAAATGTGCTGCTCATTTTCATCAGATGTCTGGGGTTCTGCACTGACTTTATGACACAGTCTGCCAAACACAATCACACTGTCAGAGGTAAAGC
Organism: Enteromius anoplus; assembly: GCA_032359395.1. Classification (NCBI taxonomy): domain Eukaryota; kingdom Metazoa; phylum Chordata; class Actinopteri; order Cypriniformes; family Cyprinidae; genus Enteromius; species Enteromius anoplus. The sequence goes on from JAUMHG010000019.1 coordinate 1,020,173, forward strand.
TGTAGTAAAATGTACAACAGCTCATAATTTGCTCTTGTTAGTACCGTTTATCTTCCATGATACTATTTTCTGGCTGATGGTGTCATCATTTGGGACTGAATTAAGGTGACCTGAAGATAAACAATGAGATTACATATATTAGACACACAAATATGCTTGGTTTTCATTATGAGAAAGAGTATAAGGTCATTTTGAAATATGTACATACACAATTGATCATTTTAGCCATCCAGCTTACCTACAGACTCCTTTCCCATGTGGAGATGTGCTCTGTGGCTCCTGTGTCTTGGTGGCCCTTGAGGCCCTGGGGGCCCTGGAGGGCCAGGTGGACCCGGGATTCCAGGAGGTCCCATTGGACCAGCTGGACCTGCAGATTAAAGCAGAAGGAATATGGCCATCACTAATTTATCATGGCAACATTATTGTGATCAAGACAGGTCAAGGATCCATACGAATAGCAGGACTATATCTTTTCACATAAAACAAATTGGCATAAAATAACATTGTAATATAAGTGTGTTATGCAGTACCCAACAATGCAGTGCTGCCTATTTTGTCAATTTAGACTTGTTTAGCAAGACTCTATAGCTTTTACAATATTCCGACATCCTCGTATTCCATTAAAAATTCTTTTTTCTTTACCCTCTACAATGACATCATTTGAAGGCTCTCCCTTTTCTCCAGGGGGTCCTGGGGGTCCAGGATATCCTTGGTCTCCTCTCTCACCAGGCTCACCCGTCTCACCCGCAGGACCTGAAGGTACAAAAGTCATAACTTCATGCAGCACAGTTCTCAAATAATTTAGAATCATTTATTACATTATAACAGTCATGTAATAAATGTTATGGTCATTCTTTATATTACTAGACATTAACTGCATGTACAAACTATAGAGTTAGGATTAGAGTTTGGTTTAGGGTTGGTTATTTCCAATATTCCATTGTGTTTTACTACTAAATAATATACTGTTATTGCTATTGCATGTAACTACACCTTAAAATAATGTGTTACTAAAATTTGAAGTAAATATATAGATGCATTTTCTGAACTACAGCAAGTGTGGTTGATTGCTAGGGTGTTCTGGGTAGTTGTTGGTTTCTAAATCGCTTGTACAGTAGCATCATAGCCAGGTGCATTCTGAAGCATACATGTAAACTGCCATTGAATAATCACTTGCTTGTGGAACTTAAAAGTATGGAATCATCATTCAAATGTTTTCCGGTAATTTCTCCACCACGGTACAAAGAATTTCATTCATTTTCTACTAAATTGATTTGCTGAATGGCACTTCTAGAATGCCTGTGGGCTCTTGTGCTCTAAAAACAGAGAAGCCAGTCAGCTGTTATCATGACTTTATTCACTGGGAGATTTAGGAGTCTGTCTGAATCCTGCTGTGTGACATCCTACTGGATGATAAAAGCTCAAGCAAGCGGTCAAGTTTTCGAGAACAGGTTTGAAAAGAGGAATTTTTTTCTTTCAGAGGACCTTTTAGACTGCATTCATTCATGTGCATGATGGATGGATTTTACATGTTCTTTTGCTTATACAGTAGCTGACCTCTTTTTCCTCGTTTTCCATGCGCTCCAGGCTCTCCTGGCAACCCTGGAATTCCATCTGTTCCGTTATACCCCGGCATTCCATCCACACCCGGCAAGCCTGGAATTTCGTAACATAAAATTATGTGAGTAACACATTATTTTGGAATGCTGCACTGAAAATTGGTGTAGAAGTAAATTTCACTTGGAAACTTTCACAATTAAGCACAAAGGAATGTAATTTAATTATAATAATTTAATTAAAATTAAATTTCTAAAGTAAAAAAGTGCATCTCCTTGTAATTTTTGCACTGTTGTACTGTATTTCACTACACAATCAGAACAGTAACATTTACACCCATAATAAGGACAACTGCCAAAAATCACTTACATTATGAGCATGATAACCATCCTCCCCCCCATATAAAAGAACATATAAACACCAATAAAATACCTGGAATTCCTGGTGGTCCTGGTGGTCCTGTGAAAGCCAAAAGCAAACCAAACTGTAAACTTGGAGACAACAAATTTTGACAATAGTAAGTTTTGAAAATTCATTGCTAATTCGTACAAATTTATATGATTTCTCTAAACCCCAGTGACAGGTAGGTTTAGGGGTGGGGTTAGGTGTAGATTATTAATACAAATTTATACAAATTGACAACTTGTAAAATACGCACGATTTAGCAAAAATTTTATGAATTTGTGTGTATTAGCATCCTCGTAAAATATGTATGAATTGCCATGAGATAGGGCGGAAATGACCCATACTCACCAGTCAGACAGACTCCTTTAGTACTGTTGCAAATGTCCAGCAGAATTTTAACCTGAAACATATATTGGACTCTATGTATTTGCAGGTCTGTGTTAAAGAATATTCTTGAAGAATCCAATTATGTAACTACTGAAGCAAAACTAAAAACACATTTAAAGAGGCTAAAAGCACTTTACTTTTTCATTTATGAAAATAATAATTATTTACAGTTAACACATTAATTATTATGTGAAGAGTTAATTTGCAAAAAAAGATAACTCTGTTTTAAACATTTTTCGGAAATCTGCATTCCAATTAATCTCAGTCAAACTGCAGTGGGGTTATTTTGGTTGGGTTAAAAAAAAATAAAGCTAACGCAATAAAACAAAATAAAAACATGATTAAATGTTTTTAATAAAAAACTTGATTAATTACATAAACCACCATATCACACCTATAGAAAGTATATAAGTATATAAATACTATGTAAGAATGTTTTATTTAAAAAAAAAAAGAATAAAAATCTATCTATTAGGAGTTTCAGACGTATTGTAGTTACAACTATATAAAGAACCTTACAAAAAAATTATCTTAAGTACAGTATGTTATAACTTGGCTATCATCAGGTTTTGACTTTACTGTATGTTTTTTTTTATTATTATTATTAAATATATATGGAAAACCATCTGGGAGAAAAGATTGACACTTTCCACATTTTATCCAGAGTTTGCTTTTGTGTAATTTGCATTACTAAATCAATCATGTCAGTATGAGTTTCTTACTGGCACCATGGAGTATGTCATCATCATCATCATTCCATCCTGCTGTTCTGTTTTGTGCTGGTAAACCGGCCCATGCGTCTGCGGATACTGATACTGGAAATCTCCCAACACATCCTCTCCCACACTCCCCTCATGCTCCTCGAAGGGTCGCGTCCCTCGATGCTGCCGGCTGCGTTTGTTTCTGGAGTATTGGTACTCTGCCTCATCTTCGTTCATTTGCGCCATGAACTCCACCACGGAGCTCTGAGAAATCTCCACCATCTGCTTCTCCACCTCGGTCAGATGAGCCCACAGCTCTCTCTGCTGAACCAGGAGCAGAACCAGGCCGGCACAGTTTATTGCCGTCAATACGCATACGCTGTACAAGATCAAACGCACCTGCCAGGACAACCGGCCACCACATTGCCTGAAGCCTCCGGTTCTTCTCAACTCAGCCAAAGGATCCAGCATTCTGACTTCAATTCAGAAATACAAAAAAGCGTTCAAAAACCACAAAGCACAATTATCAATTCAACACTTACAAAAAGTAAGCCAAATGACAGAAGTCTAGAATATTCAGCTAAAAAAGGACAGTCTCTGGATGCGAGAAGACAATTGAAGTCCTTGTTTCAAGTCGAGTCTGTGTGTGACTGAGGGCTCCTCGGCTTTGTGCCGTCCTGATGCGCTGGAGAAGAACCCCCCACTTGTGCAGTCACCTGATTTATATGCAGTAGAGTCCATTCTTCAGCATGACCGTGGGCTGACCAGCATAATCCACATCGACATCAACAGCCAATGAAGTGGAAGAAAACTAGACATGCTAAGAGCCATTGAAAGATTTCAGAAAACATTTTCTTAAAATTGCACTCCATACATCCTCAAATATGTAGTGTCATGTATTTTTAATTGGACTAGTCAAAGCTGTTTTGCCAGGTCGTGCAACTTTAAAAAACAGATGTGTACTAAACATTTTAATCAACAAAATCTGAGTATTCTGTATCTGATACAATACAGAAAAAACAGTACTGACAAAAAAACTTTTTCAGTTCCAAGGTGATTTCATGAACATGTCAGAGAGAGTAAATATCAGCAGCTAAAGGAGCCAAGACCCTTCAGGGAACTCAGGCTGGTCGTGGAGTTTAAGGCCTGAGATGCGATTCTTATAGTGCCCATATCACGCAATGTGACCCACTTCTGTTGTTTTAATTTGGTTGGTTTTGATCTGATATCAGTTAGCACCTCATCCTCATTCAGACGGTCTTCACTTTCTTTGCTTATGTAATGAATGTGGAATACATCTGCACTCGCTATAATTGGAAATGACATACACTGCCGGTATTGGTTGGAAAGGAATATTTTAAAAAAGATACAGTAATAATGATATAGTTTTGTTGGTACAAAGCTAGATTGTTTGCTAGAAAAAATGAATTTCCTCTGATAATTGCTGGTGCACTGCTGTATGAAGATGTGAAATCTGTTGGGTTTTGTGGTCCTCTGCCCTGCAGCTGTAGGTCATTGCCAAATAAAACATACAAGCTGAGCTACAAGCTCCTTGGTTGGGTTTGTGTGATCACGCAAGCAAGGAACAAGTGATCAGAGCTGAACAGAGTGTGTACAGACTTAGTATGTGCTTATGCAGAGAGGATTTTGAAGGTTGTATCAGTTCATTCAGGGTTTTTTTTCTGTCACAAGTAGTTGGGTACAACTTCACTGATAAACAAGGTGCTAGTTGTCAGAAGTCTGGCTTTTGAGATTAATTAAAATTAATGGAACACTTTACTTTTTTGGGAAGAGGCTAATTATCCAACTTCCCCAGAGTTAATGAGTTAAGTTTTGCCGTTTTGGAATCTATTCAACCGGGTCTGGCGGTAGCACTTTTAGCATAGCTTAGCATAGATAAGTGAATCTGATTAGACCAGTAGTGTCAAGTTCATATA
>JAUMHG010000019.1:1025259-1040456 GCA_032359395.1 Enteromius anoplus
CAGCTGTGTTTGATTGATGTGGGTGATTACTGCGTTCACGATTCTCTCGAAACCGTGTTTTTTGCAAAACATAGACTAAAAATACAACACAAATATGCAAAAAGAGGAACATGACAAGACAGAAAGAATTTCTGCAGCATGCTAGCATGAGTGCCCTTGAAAAACACTTCTATGAGGCATTCAAGTGTGTATTTCTACAGAAATTAATGCGCAGTGCACAAGTTTTTCCTGCACTGCTCTTCATCGCTGCAAGAAATATCTTTTTAGCTTGTATTTTGAGCTGTATGCAAATTAAGAAGAAAAAAAAAAAAACTATTTAATGGCAATCTTTTTATTGAGCTGTCCTTAGGGGGTGCATGCAAAAAGTAACAAAACCTAAACACAGTGCATTCTGATTCCCCAATAAATGACATGTATGAGCTGGTTCTGTTAATAAAATGGTTTGAATCAGTCTGAAAATATAATTCGTTGAATTTACTCACTGATTCCAACCCAGTCTCACAGCAATTCATACATATTTCATGAGGTGGCTAATTCGTACAATGAATTTGTACAAATTACCAACACCTAACCCTGCCCCTAAACCTACCTGTCAAGGGGTTAAGACAAATAGTACAAAATCGTACGAGTAAGGTCACACTAATTTGTATGAATTAGCACAATTATTACGTATTGGTGGTAAGACTGTGTTGCTGATTCTGTCCGAGCAAGTTATTGAATCAACACACTGAATTTGAGTAAACCCACTTAAAATTGTTCAAAACACAATTGTTTTGTAAAAAGTTGTATATCAATATCAATATTGGTCTTATGACCAATTCGCAAATATTTTACAAGATGGCAAATTTGTGCTAATTTGTACAAATTCGTACGACCTCACTCACACACGATTTTGTATGATGTGTCTAAACCCCAGTGATGGGTGGGTTTATGGGTGGGGTTAGGTGTAGGTCATTCATACAAATTCATATGAATTGGCAACTTGTAAAACACATACGTTTTAGCAGAAATCACATTAATTTAAGTGAGGTCATACAAATTTGTACAAATTAGCCACCTTGTAAAATATGTATGAATTGCCATGAGATCAGGCTCCTCAATATATAATATAAAAAGATACTAAGTTTTAAAAAATAATGTTAAAAATATAGATAATAATCAATTTCATGTATGTTGATTGTATGATGCAGGGTGACAAAAATCTTTAAATAAATTTTATATTTTATACATATTCATATTTGTTGTTTCCAGAGTTGACATTGCACCAAAAAACAGAGAAAGAGAGCGAATGACAACAAGTTTGCCAAAACTAGACAATCATCAATCTTTTTCTCAAGTCATGGAATCCTGCATTAGATTCATAAACCCTCAGCCTTCCCTAAATGCAATCCTTGTTTTTTTTTTTCTTTCTCCTATTTTTGGCCCAGATCTTATTATTGAGTTATCGAACGTACAGTTTCCACCTCTAAAACACCAGATCAGACAGACAGCTCGCCTCAGCAGAATGAACACACTGAGGATCTTACACAACCAGAGGAACTCTGGGTACCGCCCAGGGTGTGTCAAACAGCACAGTCTCTCTAGTCTGGCTAGGAAGCTTGTACTGATGTTATCACAGTCTATTAGACACTGTATAAATCATTAGTAAATCAACAGCTTTGCTGCTTGCACACAATACAGTTATGACACATCTACAGTGGCTCAATACAGTCCCTCTTAAAAAAGACAATAAACGTCATTGAGTATCATAAAATCTGTTGTATTGGATTCCCTACCCATCTTCTAATTAACTTGTATAACTCTGCATACAGATAAATAATTTTATTTTCAATATTTCATCAAAATTGGCTCAGACTCGACCTATTTTTCTTTGTTTATATATCAGCACTATAAGCAAGTTATTTTCCCACCTCCATCCTTTTCTGTAGTAAATCAGCACAAATTAAATAAATATATGAATGATGTATTATTAAAAAACATTTCATCCATTATTACATTCAGATTCAAAATCAAAAGAGCGGAGGTACAGAATTCAACATCAGAAGAATGTATCAGTCTTTTAAAAATACAAGAACATTCAATTTGACAACAACTGAATAGAGGTTTTATCCGCAACATTGAACATCCGTACTTCTTTGAACAAAACATGTTAAAAGACAGATGGAATGTTTTATATTTTAAGCCTTTCAGAATGGTATTAAATTGACGCCCTTGACCTGGGTTCTCAAAATGCTGCAGCCTATTTACAGAAAAACGTTCTGTAGAAAACTGAACATTGTTGACATTCAAACTGACTTATGTGAGAGAAAGAGGAAAAACATTATTGCAGTGGCTAACTTTGCTTTCTTCTTTGTTTGTATAGGGCAAGAGAGCTTCAACTCCAAGAGTTTGGCCCTTCAGGCTCAAAAGAAGATCTTGAGTAAAATGGCCACTATGGCCGTGGCAAATCTCCTCACAGACGATACCAGCAGCGAGATTCTGGACGAACTCTACAAAGCCAGTCGTGAATACACCAAGAGCAAGAAGGAAGCCCATAAGATCATCAAAGATGTCATTAAGATCGCCCTGAAGATTGCCATTCTCTACCGAAACCACCAATTCAGTCCTGACGAGATGGAGACAGTCGAGCGCTTCAAAAAGAAAATGAACCAGGCGGCCATGACGGTGGTGAGCTTTTACGAGGTGGAGTACACGTTCGACCGCGGCATTCTTTCCGAGCTGCTGATGGAATGTAGGGACCTTCTCCACGAGCTGGTGGAGCACCACTTGACCGCACGCTCCCATGCGCGGATCGACCATGTTTTCAACCATTTCGCAGATGTGGATTTCCTGACCGAGCTGTATGGCCCATCTGAAGAGTACAGACTTAACCTGAGGAAGATCTGCGACGGTCTAAACAAACTCCTAGATGAGGGCACACTTTAACCTCCAGTTCACGGTTCGTCAGATGAGACTTCATCAGGCTACTGGGATTTGAATGGTGGGATTTTACGCAACTTGTGTTCTTTGGTTTTTGTTTGAAATTTAGGCTGTCATGATAACTTGATGATGTGATTGTAACCCAACCTGTAGGGATGGTCAACCAAATGCAGATTAAAGTCAAATCCTGGTCTGTATTGTCAACGTACCAGTTGATTGTTTGGGGGAAATCCATTTAAGTGGAGAACCTGAATGAATCGGGGTCCCGAAAACCTGTCCTTTGTGTGCAATTGCAGGAACGTTTTAAATTACAAGCTCCTTTATATGCACTGTATGAAGTTTGACCTGCCTATCCTTTAAGAATGGCCTAGCAACGTAACCCTAGCTTTCTTCTGTACGTCCATAAGAACCAGTCAAGATGTCCAGTTAATCTACTCAAAAGTTAAAGGGATATAGTTTATCTCAAAACGAACATTCTATAGTCAACGTCATGAAGTTCCAAACCTGTATGGCTTAGTTTTTGTGTTGAGATGTTTAGCATAATCGAGGTGCTGTTTTTTTTTCTTTACAATTTTATTAAGGGGGGAAAATAAATTTATACTTTACTATAAAACTGTGCCATAAGTTATACTTTCAGTGATAGTTTCCCCTTCTGCTATTTCTAACAAAACACACAGTTTGGTGCAAATCAATCAATTATGAAAGACACATAAAAAAAAATGTAATTTGGTATTACTGATGGCAAACCTGACAGAATGTGCTCTCTTAATACATTTGAACATTAATCAGTGTGAACGCAACAGCTTCAAACATCATTTAAAGCTTGACAGAGTTTGTCCCCATTTGCTTTCTTTGCACAACCTCTTAGAATCTAAGTAGAAACAAAGTCATACATGTTTAGAATGAGATGAAGCCAAGTAACTGATAATAAGGATTACATATTTTTGGGTGAACCATCCCTAAAGCATTTGAGAGATTAAAAGGAAAATGGCGCAAACCTTTGTTGAACAGAGCATACGCCAAAAAATAAACGCCTAACTGAAGTGCAGCAGAAAGATTGTAAATAAACTTTGGGGTTTTGGTCTTCTGTCTTTTGCCTTTGTAATGACTTGGTGTCACAGCAGCTACCATGATCCTGTGCTTGGTTTTTCCAGATCCTGATCTTTCAGAGCATGTAAATGTGTGTATACATACATGCAGAAGAGAAATGTGACTATTCCATAAGCCTGTTCAGTAACCCCAGAGTGTAGCACTATTTTCTGTCATTAAACAATCCATATGAACTTCCTGAGTGTCCTTTTGTCATTTCAGCTATTGTGGTTGATCTGTATTTTAGTGGTCCATGCTGTTAGCCAGTTAGGATCTACTGCCAGTTAGATAGTTTTCTGTGCTCCATACAAAGTTAGATAACTTCAGTTATCTTTCCCTCGATCATAAAGCGTTTGGAATTTAAAGGATTAGATGGATGGATGTTACATGTAATACAGTATTATTCTACTCAACATTTGGTTACCTCTTTGATGATCATGGCTGTGTTCACATCACCAGTGTTTGGGATTGACAACCACATTTACTTAGCGATGCCAGTCTCAAAATGCCCTGTAAGTTACCCAAACTACACTAAACGCATATATATATGTTAAGCACAGCTCTCTCGCATTACATATTGTAGGGTTAGGTATTAAGAAGCGGTTCCTTTTTAGACCCGGCTGCCAATTTCCAAGAACTGGAAATGGTAAAGACTAGTCTTAAAAGTTAGTCAGCTATTTTTTTCTTTTAAGACTGGTCATAGCTTTTTTTAATTCAGTTACATAAAAATGTAGATTAGGCTAAGCTGAATCCAAATAAAACAAATTACTTTTGGCTAACTGCTAGTTGATCAGACTAGCTCTTAAAGACACTGTCTTAACATGGAGGAGAAGTTTATGCAACTGGCCCCTGGATAAGCTACTCAATAAGATACATGCATTTTGATTCTGCTAAATCATTGCTGCCTTTGCGTTTTCATGTGATTTTAAATGATTTATGCGCAAGAAGGGTTTTGCTGTGGTATTTCATGTTAAAATCATGGGCAAATGTTCTTAAGTGTAAAAGGCTCAAGTGTTCTGTAAGCTGCTGGCTCATTTAGATGCAACAGAACAAAAAAAAGATAAAATAATGTCTGACATCTAAATGTTTTACTCAGTGTTTTTTATCAGATCTTATTGGAATCGTGTTAGGAATCGATAATATCAAAATTGGATACCTAACAATACCAGCCAGATCTCACAGCAATTGGTACATATTTTATTTGTACAAATTCGAAAGACTCATTCAAATCCATTCGATTTTTTCTAAATTTGATGAGTTGTGTGATGTGATTCCCTGGAAACAGACAAGGAACACCTGCCCTGCCTCGTCACCAGCCGATCGGCTCAACAGGCCCCGCGTGTGCAGCCACAGAGGGTGAGAACCTTCTCCATAAGAGCACATGCTAATGGTTCCTCTCCTTCTGTCCTCAGACAGCAGAAAGACGTTTCTCACCCACACCAGGAAGAACCCACGAGCACCGGAGCACCAACTAACGTCTTACTTAACGTGTTACCTCTCGATTGTAAATAAAATCCACCTTCCGGGTCTTTCACTGCATAACCTTGTCGTGTGATTCTTCCCCCTGCGACAGTTTGTACAAATTACCTATACCTAATACCTAAGCCCACCCCTAAACCTACCCATCACTGGGGTTTAGACAAACCATACCAAATCGTACGAGTGAGGGCGTGTGAATTAGCCACTCACAAAATACGACTTGGACGTAAGACTCTGATGTTGATGATACCCAACCCTAAACATGACTGACGATTGAGGTGGTTTGACTATTTTCTGCCACAGTATGAATGTGGTCCTTTATAAGTAAGAAGGTTAACTTGCAGTAAAGCTTATTTTGAGTTGCAGCACATAAGTCCAATGATGTTCTCAAGAAAGTAAATGTATGACCAACATAAATAGGTATTTACAATTTTGTCAATTTTGTTCAGTTTTAATAAAAGGACTGGTTTACTTCTTATGTGTGGATATTAGAAGATGTCCTCCTGTCAATTTCATACTCATTAGTTAACAACAGGGAGCTGTATAGCTCTAATGTTAAGCAGTATATTAAAAACCAAAAGAACCAAATTAGATGAACAAATGATGCTTTAATAATGTATCTTCTCATTGCCAGAGAGAAAATGGGAAGCATTTGGTTTCTTCGTAAACCAGCTAGGCTAAATGAGTGTTTTCTGGCAAGCTTTTTAGAAACTAAATTGTATCATCAACATTCAGAAGTATGATGTATTATGATCCATAACAATCTGCTTCCGCCAGAATTCTTGACATAATAATCGACAAGCCCTGTTTCCCGCTGGTAATTATTACTCAAGCGCTCAACTTGTAAATACGATGATTCTAACATGACTTGAATGCAGTGTTAGATGATGTGACTAATGGGAGTTCAGTTAAATCACTCTATTCAACCACAACTAAAGGCACATTTCATACAACACAAAGAAGTTCTTGAAAATGATGTATGAGGCAGATCCTTTTAAATGTCTGTCAGAGTTTTAAAACTTTATTTTCTATTAACATAAAGAGTTTTAATTCTTCTTTTTTGAACACAATAAGAAGAGGACAGACTGACATGTCTATGCATTTGAAAGGCAGTCGTGGCCTAATGGATAGGGAGTTGCACTTGTAACCCAAGTCCCAAGTCTGGCAGGGATTGTGGGTGGGGGGAATGAATAACCAGCACTCCCTCCACCTTCAAAAACTTGACTGAAGTGAGACCCTTGAGCAAGGCACCGTTCCCCCAACTGCAGCAATGGCTGCCCACTGCTCTGGGTGTGTGTTCACGGTGTGTCTGTGCGTGTGTGGTTGTTCACTTCTCACTGCTGTGTGTGTGCACTTAGATGGGTTAAACGCAGAGCACAAATTCCAAGTACCATATCTGAAACCATACCTGGCCACATGTCACATCCCTTTCCTTTCCTGTAATGACAAACATCTGGTGAACATTTCCTGTATTACTTGCAATTCATTTACTTTTAAAGTGACTAAGAACTCACTGGTCCAAATTCCCTGTCATAGCTGTATGAGCCAAGGGGTCAATGTTTTGCTGGTTGGCTTGGTCCAGCTACTAGACAGCATATCTTAACCTACAATTACAGCATATAGGGCAACAGCTTCTTTATCCATTGACAGCCATACAAAAGTATTGCCACATAGCATGATCAAATAAACATCTACAAAACATTTATTCCATTAAAGAATGCATTAGTGCCCACTTCCATGCAGCGACAGTGGTTTCCATTCATTTTTTCAACTTAAAATGTCTTTGTTAAGCATTATAAGCAATGAACCAAGCCAACCACTTCCAAGGTGAATCGCAGCATTGCACACTTTTACACCCTACATTGCATTTAACACTTTTAGTAAGGGATGAACTACAATTATCCATTTCACTGTGAAAAAAGTTAGATTTTACTTCAGGAAGCTGTTGCACTCTGCCTAAATAGTATACCCACCAAAATTAATACAGAAAAAGTGGCATACATTAGAAGACTCTAGACCTGCCTAGGCTTGCTAAATGAGGAATGGCACTAATATTTTCTAACACCCCAAGGTCTCCCACACAGTGGCTTCACAGATCAAGAATGTGCGATTGAGAGCTCAAATTTAGATGTCGCGGCAGACTGCACTGTGTTGGGTCGCCCAGAAATGAAATAATTGTGGTATTAAAGAACAGAAAAACATGACAGGCTGTTAGACATCAACAAGTTACAAATCAACCCACACACTCAAACACCCCCTCACAGTGTGCACTAATAGGGGAGCCTTGTAAGATGAATGACAGTGCAAGCCGTGGGGATGCGCAGGGTTGCCAGGTTTGCAAAACTAGCCCAGAAACGGCCATTCAAAAATTGTAAATAATGCAATTCCCATACCTAAAGCATAGCCTATATTTAAACTCTGCTTCCCAAATTGAAAACCACTAGTCATTATAAACACTAAACAGAACATATAGCAGTTTTGTCATTGGTCCAATAAAAGCATTTCAGCCCAAAATAATTTATGCATGTCAAACCTTAAACTCACAGGTGAAAAGAAAAATCTAAACTTTTAAAAGCAGAAAAAAATCATTAAAACATCAGCTCAAAAGAACGATTCATTTGTGAACCATGACTTTGATCTTCTGACCGTGAGTCAAACTTGCTTTTGAAAGACGGTTTTCTCTCCTTTATAGTTCTTTTCATAGCTCGCCTTTATATTTGAATATCTTTGAATAAAAGGAAAACTTCTTTATAATTACACCAATGACAGAAAGAGGGCGGATGGAGAGAGTTAAACACTCTGGTTTTAATCTCTTTATAACACCCACCAACTAACTCTCACAGACCACCCACCTCTGCACCATGACTCACTTTTGAAGACGCCATCCAGCCAGAGACTCATAAAGCACACATGAACTAACATACACACTTAGACAGACTCTCTTTGTTTACACGAATCATAACAGTGCATGATTCAAATTCGCAGACCGTTTTTAGTATCCTGAAGGTGTCTTTGAAGACAAGAGAATCACATTGTTAGATGAAAAAAACAAAACACAAGAGCCATCTTTAGAAATCTCTTTATAACGATTTAGTAGTTTACAAAGTCGGTATTCACACATCAAAACAATCAAATCTTTACAAAAGCATCTGAGCTTTACACATTTCTGCATTAAGTGGTGTTAACTGATCACCTGGAAGGCAAATGGAAGTCTTAAAGCATCCATACATACAGTGCAGAGTAACAAACAGAAGAGACCCTCTCTCTGCAGACATCATATGATATAGCCAGACTTTCACATGACAATAATTTGCATGCTTTGAATAACTCTTCGGAAAAGTTGGTCTGTGAAGCTCCAACTACAGAAACAAGAGGTAACTAATCGAACCCTCATCTTTAAACCCTCATCCTGCATTTATTTTTTGCTAACGATGTTGCGTGAGATGAGTTCTTTCATGATCTCGTTGGTTCCACCGTAGATGGGCTGAACTCTGGAGTCTGCAAAGGCCCTGAAAGAAAGCACACGAGACGATCGTTAAAATGTTTCTAATGCATTTTATTTATGAGTCAAGATTGAAAATCTGGCTGGGTGAATCTCAAGAATGTTCCAGTCATATTTGACCTCAAAATGATATTAATTAAAACCTATTTTTAGGACCATTAAGATTTTTGATCATCATGGCAATCACATCTCCCCTCAAATTCTTATTATCATTAAGAAAAAATCCACTCTCATTACTGAAACACATACTGCAAATATCTATGAAAACCTGACTATTTAAATAATAGATAATCAATTCCATTAAAGTAGTCTTAGAATTTTACTCATCGGAATTTGGGGGGGAAATGTGCTTAACTGTCATGAAAGTAAATGAGTACAAGTAAATGACTCTTGAAAGTCCTGTGGAACATTTATATTTTTATCTAGTTTTAGGGTGAGATGATCTCTAAAAACTGTATTTATATTGCACTAAGCAATATAACAGATTTTAAAGGACTGGTCATGTATGAATATTCCAGGAGCTTCTGAAAAAGGATTTTACACCTACACAGGGTTCATCTGCTGCCAAGAAAATATACAAATATCTAACAGACTGCAGAGTGACTAATCAGAAATCATAATCAAACTGAAGCTTCCATGGAAAAAAAAATATGGAAATGTGTTTCACAAAACACAAAGGTCTTCTATAAATGACGATTCAAACGAATCCAGTTTTAGCTCCATTTAAAGAGTGTGAGAGATATTGTGTTGGTGTGACAGCGCAGAGCTGATAGAAACACGCCTCCTGCTGGACACCAGAATAACAGTCAAAGAAAAACAAGCTGCCGAGCTCCTATAAGTAATGAGATTTTCAGTGAATGATGTACACTTAAACGGTTTTAAGTTTACAGCCTTTTAAAAGGCAGTACTTTTCCCCACTTTTCTACTTTTTCACAAACATGAAGGAAAATACAAAAAGTATAAATAGCTTAGCTTCCATGTTCCTGCAGCACTTACATTGTAAATTTCTCCTTTTGTTCGAGAAGGAATTCATGTTAAATGACACAACAGAATTTTAATTTATGGGTGAACTGTCTCTTTAACAACTAACTGTATGCCGTCACAGAACCAATATTGTATTGGTTACAAGTGCAAAGCTGATTGGCGTGCAGTGCTGATGGTACACTACTCAATGACTGTTACTCACTTGGCTATCGGATACTCCCACATGTAGCCCCATCCTCCGTGAAGCTGCAGGCACTGAGTAGCAACTCTATTCTGCAAATCTGTGGCCCTGGGGAGGGAAAAAGGCTTTCGTCACACAAAACGGGTACAACATTAAATGTGCGAAAAGATGCAAGGTGCTTTCTATAGACTTCATCAGTCATGCAAAGCTTTCCCTGAAACGAATCAAAACGGTAGCGCTGTTCTTGTCATTATTGTCACAATCAGTCAGCGTGAAGCAGCGTGTACTGTGATGCATTTCAAAGTGAAAAAACTAGTTGAATGACAATACATGTCCGGGGAATGAGATCTGGATAATGGATCAGTTAGATTCATATTTAAAAAAAGAGAAATTACAAAGTCCCAATTAATTAAACCACTTGCCAAGCAAAATGATGCGTATACATATATGTGAATTACATCTAGTCAAACAAAGCGGCCCTCTGATGGTCTACGCCAGGGGTGGGGAACCTTGGCCCTCATCCTGCAAGGTTTCCATGTTTCCCTGCGCAAACACACCTGATTCAAATTAACTAGTCAGTGTGCAGAATCTTCATTGGCTGTTGGAACCATTTGATTTGAGTAAGGTGTTTAAGCACCTTACTCAATTAAGCTTAGAGGACTGCGGCCCTTGAGGACCAGGGTTCCCCACCCCTGGTCTACGCCGTGAATTTGAACGATCATCTCATCTGTGTTGAAAAATCATTCGCTTTCGAGCTAAATTCCAGATTGACTGGATTTTGCCCCAAAAAACTGCCAAGCAGGCAATGGTTAATGCAAACCTTGGTTAACTTCAAGTTCAAGAACCTTTCAAGGACTTTCCAGGTCCAATTCCTTTAAATTCAAGGACTTAACGTGGGAGCACATGTCAAGTGAGAGCAAGGTAACATCATGTTATCTTGTAAGACACATGGTTACAGTTTATCTCTAGCAAGCCACTCTTTGTAATCTTCTTTGATGAGAAGAATATCACGTTTCAGCCTATCTTTCACAGAGGTCTGTGAAAAATTTGATACCATCATAGTAGTTTTGTGTGCATGAACCACACAAAATAACTTATGCTGAAAAACAAGTACGTAAAACAAGAAAGCTAATATGCATAGGCCACAAAGTGTTTGCAAAATACCCTACATGACATTTTCCTAGATTTTGCCTGATATACTGTCTGAACAGGACCCACTAAATCAGTGATTTGTTATTCCATCATCCAAAGTCTCACCAGTATTTAGCCATGGACGCTGTGCTTGAGTCCAGCTTCTTCTCACTGTGGAGCTGAAGGCAGCTGTCAATAAAAGCTCGACCTACGCAGATTTCGGTCTTCAACTCAGCCAGTTTGTGCTGCACCACCTGAAAGACAGTAGATGAGCAGAGTTATAGTTCTGATGATAATGAGGTTTTGTTAGTGCAAACCTGATTTAGCCCTCACTGATTCTACTCATCCATATGTATAAATGAACAGCGTAATGGAGCTTATTCAATTTCTCTGAGCATCTGTCTCAAACAGCTGGCAGGATGGAGGGATACAATTACAAAGTGAGTGTGTGGCCGTGACCTTACATGAGGTTAAAAGCACACTAAACAAATGAGGAAACTAATTGTAAGGACCTGGCAGAGAAACTTAATACAGCTAAAAGGTTTTTTTGTTTTTTTTTTAAGGACCATAATGATTTTTTTAAAGCAAAAAAAAAAAAAATCCATACTACAGTATATAAATAGTTACTTTAATAAAAACAAGTTGTGACTTGTTTAACTTTATAGTTCTGAAATTGCTTGTTCTCTGGCAACAAAAACTATAGCCATTAACATGTCAACAAAGCCTATATAGTTTCAGAAACTTGGCCCGTCCAATCACAACACGGTAATAAAGTGGAAGTACTGTAGGACAGATTCTAATATCCAGAAGAACAAATGATGAGAGAAAAATGCTGGTTGAGTTTAGAACCTGAATCCCTCTGAAGTTGTGTAGTTTGTTTCCTTATCATTTCAGTGTAACCCTTATTTTTTTTTTTTGCATCATATTTCAGTGCATATTGTTATGTAAACCAGGCTATTAAAAATAAATAGAGCATGGACATGAAAGAGCAGTGCTGTATCTCACATATTCACAGCTTAACAGAAATCTTCATTGTTTAAATGAAAAAATGATGCAGAGTTATATAAAGGATAAAACAGTATTTCAATAATTATTTACTGATATATAAAAAAAGGAATTTATTAATTAATTAGTAATTAACATCTTAAGACCCTATTGGCCTTTATAGTATATGAGGACATTATACTATAGACTATACATGTTTTAAGGTATTAATTATCATTTAAATCTGGCTAATTTTTCATTTTGTGTCATAAAGTAACATCTCAGAAAAATGTTATAGTGTTTCACATCAAAAATGAATTTCTGTTACGAAAAAGGATGTTGATTTCACACGTCTCCTTATGATGACAACGGGAACAAAAGCATGTTTATCACACATTAATTAATAAGAAAAGAAATGATATTTCAGTATTCTATTAAAAACTATATAGAAAATCTTGTCAGTTATTAGTCCGATTATTACACTTTTTTCTATTACATGTTGCCCCAAAAATATATTAATATGCAAATTAGATTTAGTTTATAGATACATTGTATACAATGAGAAAACCTGTTTTTGACCATTTTATACACATTTAGCAGAAAGAAAAACGGTATATTGAATCATTCTGTAATACAAAATTTGAAAAAAGAAAAAAATAATAATAATAATAATAATAATAATAAAAATAAATCAATCAATCAATCTTGAAATCTACAAATGTATTGGTGTTTTAAAAATCAATTGCTTTTGCCTATGCATGCTCATTCCTGTCTATGTTTGTTTTGTGTTTTTTAAGAAATTGAGTCCTCAACCGAGGACATAGCATAACTTTTGGATATTTTTTAACATACATTTTCAATGCTCTCCAAAGAATGGAAAGACACAAACTTTTTGTAAAACTTTTTTCTGGGATCTTATTTGGTAAAATAATAACAATTCACATAACAATATAAATTATAATTATTATCAGCAAAAATTAGGAATAATGTGTTATAAATGTTTGCTTGGTTACATTTAATTATATAAAAATATATATGTATGTCAAAATAAAGAAATTTGCTTTAGCATGTTCCCTTTATATTTACCTGCAGATCAGCGATGGTCTTGCCGAACGCCTTCCGCTGCATCACATAGTTCCTTGTCTCTTCAAACATGAACTCACAGCTGGCAAGAGCCATGACTGCTATAAGAATGCGCTCCTGCAGAAATGCACAGAACAGAAAGAAATCTCTCCTTTTTCTTATTTTTAGTTAGAGTGGAGCCTATTTGTAAAGCTTTTCAAATTCCCAGAATCTTAATTCCTTCTTATTTTGATATCTTATGACAATAATGAAATCCATGTACAAAAGATCTCCACAGGCAGAGGCAATGTTTGAGAGGGAATTGTTGGGGTTTTTAGAAATAGAGAGAGATTAACTCAATAATACAAATAATTTATGTTCTGTTCTGTTTTTTTTAAGTAGCACAATACTATAATAATTGAACAACTTTGATACCTGTGGCAGCTCGTTCATCAGATAATAAAACCCTTTATTGGCCTGACCCAACAAAGCTTCAGCGGGCAAACGCACATCCTCAAAAAACAGTTCAGCTGTATCCTGCACAGAAACAAATAGCAAATATATTCATAACTAGACTGCTTTATTACTCTTTATTACATTCTAATGTACATTTTATTAAATTCTAAGTAAAATCTAAGTCAAATTTAAACAGATGTTAGATATTTGGGAGGTTTAAAGGGGAACCTGAGCTTTAAGTCCGAGCTTCTCCAGTTTGCGGCCCTTTTGGAAGCCCTTAGTGCCGTTGTCAACCAGGAACAGACTGATTCCATGAGCTGCTGTCTTGGCTTCACGGTTAGTCACAGCAACTACAAGCACTACATCGGACATCCAGCCATTAGAGATGAACACCTAGTAGAAAGTGAAAGAGATACGACTCTCATTGAACAAAATCTGATGAAAATTCGGACTAATCGTCAGAAGATTCACTCAAATTATTTATGAATTAACTTATTTTTAAATCGTGGATGTTTTTGATGTAAAAACACCATTGTATCAAGGAACTTTGTACTACCACTATAGTACGGTACTGAGCTTTTATTAACGTGAAATTTTTGCTGGCTAATTTAAGGAGAAAAGAATTGATATTAAAAAAAACATTTCCATTAGTTTTGTACAAGCTATTTTTAACTTAGCCACCTGAACACATCCTTGCTGTAGTATATCTTGCCCCACAGCTTTATTCTGCTATATTCTCACTGATTTTAAAACTAATTTAATAAAATCTCTATGAAAGAAGGGAAACATTTTAACACATGATAATTCTACTAATTTCTATTTATTCTACTTATTTTTTTTGTTTATGTAAATGGTAAAGCAAACACTATGTGGGGTACCTCTAGGATCAATTTTAAGACAATTACTTTTTAATTTGTATAAGCAACTGTATTTTAGTTAGCAAGTGTGTCAGTGTCATGGTCTGATGCGGGAAGCATGAGGACAGGATCAGGAGCATGAGGACAGGACTGTCAGACGACAGCATGGCAAGAGGCTGAAGTGGGTGGGAGGGCGGGGATTCACTCCGAGAGCGCTCTTGCGGCGCGCTCTCAGGCGAAGGCTCTGACGGCGCGCTCTCTGGCAAGCGCACGGGGAGCGCATCAGTCTCTGGAGGATGCACGGGGAGCGCGACCTCAGGCAGGCATTCGGGGAGCGAGCGTTCAGGCTGGCGTTCGGGAAGCCCGCGCTCAGGCTGGCGCTCGGGAGGCGTGACTTCAGGTAGGCGCTCGGGAAGCGCGGATTCAGGCAGGCGCTCAGACGAAATGGGCTCCCTCACCTGAGCGGAGTGGAATTAGTGCTCCAACACCTCAGCCATCAGCTGAGTGAGGGAGCCGTGATGAGTTGAGATGTCCACCCGTTTCGCCAGTGGAC
>JAUMHG010000019.1:1040556-1066008 GCA_032359395.1 Enteromius anoplus
AATCCAAATGACAGAACACAATGAATACAGGAACACGAATGAACTTGGCTAGGGTTGACGGCAAAACATAGAAACAACGATCTGTGACAGACAGACAAACAGACTAGTAAATATACACAGGTGGCACTGATTGAATGATTGAACCAAACTAGCAACAGCTGTGAGGAGAAGTGCATTATGGGGAATGGAGTCCAGGAATGAAAACAGACATAAACACACACACACAGTTTATGGAGGACTCGAATGCCATCCAAAGTCTTGCTCGCACATCCAGCTGATCGTTACATAGCCCCCCCTTTAAGGAGTGGATTCCAGACACTCCAAACCTAGGAGAAGGCTGGAACGCCCACCAGGGCGGGTCAGACGGCGGAGTAGTCAATCGGGGCAGAGCAGGCGGCGGAGAAGCCCACCGGGGCTGAGCAGGCGGTGGAAACGTCCTCCTTGGCAGAGCAGGCGCCGGTGATGACCACAGTTTATGGAGGACTGGAGTGCCATCCAAAGTCTTGCTGGCACGTCCAGCTGATCGTTACAACTTGGCAGTGCACTTTACTCATCCTGTATTTGTAAAGCGAAATTAGTAATTATGAAACAAAAACTGAAGATGCACTTAAGCTACACTTAAATATTTTAAGAAAACACACACACAAACACCTCCTAAAGGTTAGCTAAATCTAATATAAATTTAAGCTGTAATATATTTAAGTAATATTTTTATTATATTTTAATCGATTTAATTTAATTGGAGTTACCATGTAAATAGGTGCATTCAGTTTTCACTTAAGTATATTAAGAACAAGTGTATTATTTCTGTAATTATTAATAATTGGTTTTCACAATAGTGGTTTTCACTAATAAAACTGTCTGTGACATTTTAAAATATTTTATTATAGACGTTAAAAATGTACCACAAACCAATATTGGATTTCAAAATATGGATTTTATATACAGTACTGTACGTGTCCACATTTATAAATCTTAAATTGTTATGCTATTTATGAATTATTCTATGGCATTAGAAAGTTAAAGTTTACTGTTCATTTTAGCTGACTGACAGCTTGTGCTTAAGTAATTAGAGTTGAAAAAACATCAATTATTTGAAAATGTTGAAAAGCATTAAGTAGTTGCATGTCACTCAATTTATAAAACTTTTCTTGTGGTCCCAGTAGTAAACAGTTAGAATAGTCTGTGCTTTTGGATGATATTTTTTGCATCATGTCTTTATCCTGCAATTATATAAGCTGTTATAATTAGCATTCAGAGTGATAATCTCCATGCAGTGAACGTGGCCTTTAATATGTGCATGTATGTGTAGACGTGTGTGTGTGCAGTGATTGACTGGCATAACGCTCTGCTCTGATACACTGAGCTGTTGCTTTGATCAAACTTTCATCAAAAAGCTTTAAACCCTTCCAACAATCAGAGCTGCTAAATATGGATCCCAGTCATGTAGTTTAAAAGGCCAGACACACACGCATATGAACACACATATCTGTGCTATTACAACACAAAAGAGTTGGTGAAACCCATATTATTTAAACAGCCGAATGTTTAGAACATGTCAGGATTTCAAGTAGTTCTTATGCTCCTGAACAGTTTCAGATGACACGCAGACACACAGTTGTCACATATGTGCTTAAATACTGTACATACAATACTTTTCTAATTACATTAAAATTACATAATATTACACATGCATAAGCTACTTAAAATAAAATGTATCACGATTGTAATTAACTTTAGCTTTACTCTGACAACTTGTTCTATTTGTCATGATACTTTTTAGGATAAACATCATTGCAAGGAACTCAATTTTCTTGAGCTAAGAAAAATTTTACTCTGGAATAACCTTTTTTTATTAATTCTACAGAACAGATTAAAATTATTACTTCAGTTTCATTAATATAATTTAAATAAATGTAATCTATAAATGTATGTGTGTTGCAAGCTAGCTCTCAGAGGGGAAATAGCAAAGAAAATAGATACATATATTAAATTTAATAGTTTCCTGTCAGAGTTTTGTTTGGTAGAGTTTGTTTGGTCAAATTTACCTACAGTAAATCAAGAACAGTCCAGCCCTGCACCACCTCAGTCAAGCTTGCATATTTCTGAAAACCATTCATCACAGCGCTTTTTTGTGTGCCTGAGCTGGAGAGATAGGGATGGGATGGAAAAGCTGTAATCAGCTAAAAGTTTCAAAGTTTTTCTGGGAAACAGAAATGCAATCGTTCATCCTCATTTCATACATCTTCATTTATCTTTGTGCTCTTGTGATTTATCTTATACGTTTTGACAAAAAAAGCACATGATGCAGCACAAAAAGATGATAAACGAGAAATACAATCCAAACCACTGTAAATTATAAAACCATTTTTAGTCCTGTTTATAAATACTTTCCAAACATGGTACATTTTGGTAAAAGTTTATATATATATATATATATATATATATATATAATTGTTATAAATAAATTATAAAATCATTTGTTATTGCTAGGGCAATCTAAGTGGTTGCTAGGTGGTTCCTCACTGGTAAATATGTCAAAAGAGGCCTTGGGTCCCATATGATATTTTATTGTCTGTAAATATTAATCAGAACACTTCAATGATTTGAGATACAGTATAATGCAGTGGTAATTACCTTGATTAAAAAAAGTGTGAAAATAAATTCTGGTACTATCACAAACAAGCTGACAGAAAATATTATTTATTATTGTCACACTGACATTTGTCCTTTTAAACACACTTATGATTACTTTAATGTCACAAGCTACTTAGAAAACTATCTCTCTGTTTCCGTATCCTATTTCAAAGCTAAGCAATGTTAGACAAAAGCGGGTGGAATTTTTGATATAAAAGATTTATTTTGCTCTGGAAGTCACATGGTCTAAATATTGTAATTGACCCCTGGTGTATTGATTTTCCGGGGTGCCTTGGAGCACGTCAGGCTGCTTCCTGCGATATAATAGCCTTAAGGACTCAGAGCCTCAGCAATACATCATCATCTGGGGGGAGGATGATGAGGACCAGAGGGGCTTTTCCTAAACAAGGGGAAGAAGACTTGTCATTTTAGTAATGTCATGTATTTATTTTAGTTAGTAAGGAATATACAGTGGAAAATACAGTGAGAAAGACAGATGGCATTTATCTATCTATCTTTCTATCTATCTATTTATCTATATATCTATTTAGATGCTATGACCATTTTAATTTGACCAAAAAGTAGTTATTTTATTTATTTTTATTTTTATCCTGTTAAATTTTATCCAGGTCAGCACAATATCTCTCCATAATCACAGTTATGACCATCTAAACGAGCACACACACACACACACACACACAGCTTTATCCCTCAGGGGTTTGGTGTTAATTGTATTTATTGGCCTTCTCATTTTCAGAGCATCTAATTCAGCAGTGTGTGATATATCTATAGGTTCACACATCCTGCAGGATGCTGAGATGTGTCTCTGGGTTTTTTATGGTGAAAACACAACTGCTTTGTGCAGGAAGACACTAGAAGCGGACACATGCACACACTTGCGCACAGCCTCCTTGGAACCAGCTGAGGCTAGTTCAAGATCAATATTCCCCTCCCAGCCCAGCACCATTTAAAGAACCTAATTCAGAAATCCACCTTTCAGCACATACAAGCCCCATTCCCTCTGCCTCTGTCCCGCTCTTGTTCATGGGAAGTGTATTTTGAGTTGTACTCGGCTGTGCACAGACAGCTTAGCTCTCAAAAGCACACTGCTCATGCAAACCAAACACAGTTTTGAAGTGATACTGAGCTGCTATATTGTTTCGGTTTATCATACTGTTAGCAACGAAACATATGAGTGTTTGTTTGAAAGACAAAAAACTGAACAAAAACAAGGCTGAGTGGATGATTGGAAGCCTGTATGGAGGAAATCACAAATGGGATCTTTTTAATATCCTTTTTATTTTTTTCTACTACACCATGCAATGCTATTAAATGAAGATATTTTATGCCTATGTATATTTATCTTATGTTACAATCTTAGAGGAGGTCTCAACTATATCTCAAAAGATGGTCAAATGGTAGACGGGCAGCACTTTATACACTATAGAGCAAAGCAGCTTTACAGTTACAATCAGGAAGAATAACAAAACATGAAAAATCAAGCAGCTTATACAAATATAAATATTCCTAAACAAAGTTTTTAAAGACCAAACAATGACATTATATGTATTTGGAGAGACTCCTGAGATAAATAATGAGACACTACTAAAAACTTTAATTCAAAATGCTATGAAAGAGCAACATCTGATTTACTTGAACGATAAGACAAATGCATCAGACTTGTCAAGAATCACTCACAAAATAATTTTGACTTTTTATAAATTAAAAGGAAGTGATTCAAACAACCACCCCAATACTTTTCAGAACCCTGAAGCCTCAGAATCAAACCTACACACACACACACACACCTTTCTTTGTTTTTCCGGATCAATCTTTGTATTCGGAGGCCACCTGCGGTCTCTAAGAACAGCAGCTCTTGAAGGCCACGGAGTGTCCGACTGACAGCACCACGACACTGTGTCCTGTCACACATACACACACACACACACACACACACACACCGAGTTACGGATGTGTGGAAGATGCTCTGTTCATCCTTTTGTTTCCTTTAGCTATACCCCCCATCCTCCTGTTCTCCTCCTTACAAACCCCCACCACTCCTTCTCTCCTGTCTTTTCTGCAAGGCCTCTTGGGACCAGTGTCTATCGCTGATGACCGCCATGGGCTTGAAGGGGCCTTGCCCCCTTGGCCCCATCTCTCTCTCACTCCCTTTTATATAAACGCTATGTTTTTTAGTGTTGCTTGTTAGGTTACAATTTTAATTTACATTTAAGGAGATAGGCAACATACAGAATATAATAGATACTTGAGAGTGAGTGTTTTTGACTTGGTCCTCTCAGCAAGCACCAAGAAAAGCAGAGTAACCATAGAGAAACACCGTAGCAACCACCCACAACACCCTAAAAACCACCTGGAAAAAAAGTGTGAGAATGCTTGTATAATCAGTGTTTTTAGAGAGAGAGAGAGTGTGTGTGTGTGTGAGGCAGAATGTCTGGTTCTGAGAATAAGAGGAGAGCTCCCTCTAGCCATAGTACACATACACAGCAGGAGTCTCACATTAACACTGCAAAATCAATACACTACACACACACACACTGGATATGTCTCACATTTACTCTTTACAGTAGCACTCACACTAAGACCAGGACACTTGTTTAGTCACATATGTGGCAATGGACAGATCAATATATACAAGCACACTGATACACTAAACTAAAGCATATATAAAGCAAAATGTATGCAATAAAATGTAAACATGTTTAAGAAAACACAAATTACAGTCTGGTATAGCTAGACATTGTATTATTAGCACACATTATATAGTCTGCTTAGCCTGGCCAAGAACTGGCATAAGAACTGCCACAAGGAACATCATACAGTTGACTTTTTTGACAGATCTGATATAAAAATAAATCAACAGAATGAGAAAAAAATCACTATAATTACTATGTAACTACTGTGTAATTACATAACATAATCCCTTTTTTAATGTAATGACTGCAATTACATGTATTCCTTCAACAGATGCTTTTGTGACTTAGAAATAAAATATTGTATAATATAATATTGTGCCAGCCATTGTACTGTATTCTTTACAATATTCAAGTTGCAATATCCAGTTTCAAGTTATGTTACTGTCATGCTACCTGTACGTAATTACACTTTACCTTTAACCTCTACCCCGACCCTAAACCTGCAATATCAGTGAATGCAAATCTCTTGAGCCTTTTGCAGAACCACATGTATGTTCACAAATAATTGGCTATGATATGAATATGACATACGATATATAAAAATTGATTTGAATAGCACAGCAATCAACAGAACAAAAACAAAAATGTGTGAACCTGTAGAATTTGTTTATTTAGTTAATTAATTAATTCATTTTTGGTCTGTGCTACTAATAAATAATGAGTATGTCAGGGACAACTGACCTCTATACACGATTATCCAAACACGATTTAGGCTGTTCTTAACATTCTATACAGTACCTGCTGCTGAATTCATCTCTGGAATGGCTGGCCCAGGTGGCCTGAAGAAGGCTGCTCAGTGAAAAGGGCATCCTGCTGAGAGCAATGCCTGATAAGAAAGTAAAGCTATTGCCTGAGGCAGTTAGCTGGGCCTATAACCGAACAAAGACTCCAAAGTCTTGCCTGGCCAGCACTTAACAGAAGGAAAGTGACATGGTGGGAGGGTTGGCATATTGAGATGTATTTGCAGTGTGTGTTTTAGATGAATCTCTAATCCTAGAGCTGCTTCAGGTGTCAGAGAAGATTTTTTGAGTCCTGTAGCCTGCGGCATGCTCATTACAGGACTGCAAGACCCACACACACTCACACACATGCTGCCAAAGTAAACCTGAGCTATTCACTGTTTGCCATTAAGTGCTTATGCTGCAACACAACTTTGGATCTTGACAAGATAAGACTTAGGAAAACATGAAATCAATAATATATACCCAAAAGTAAAATGTTTTTGACATTTAACATTGTATTGTTTGTGGTACCTAGTAGCACAAAGTAAATACCATCATTTGGTACCATGTAAAGTCCTAGAGAATTTCTCAAGCATGGTGTCACATTAAAATAATACATCTAAGCAATATATCCAGTAACTTTGTTTAACTCAATCATTATGTCTTCAATGATGGAAAGTTATGTTTCAGTAACACTTTGCAACCATTGCATTGTAAAGAAATTATTGGTACAACAAAGGAGATAATTATTATTCATTAGAAACTGTCTTATCTTTTGCATCATCACTAACTTGAACATGCTTTTAATATTCCCTATTTAGTAAAGTGAGAGAGGTGCTAAACTAGTGAAGCCAACCAACAAGACAACCTTGATCAACCATTTTCACCAGAAGGACCATGCTGGTCAACAACCTTACCCAACCAAGCTTGGTTTTACTAATCCACTACCCAAACCAGCAACATACCATCACTAGCCAATATAAACCAGTATAGAATCATGTTGGTCTTTTCCACAGGAAGAGAGAGAAGGAGAGAAAGACTCTATTTTGAAGGAAAAGTGCTGGTGTTAGTGCTTAAACTTAATCCCCGAGAGACATGTAGGACTTAATAGGATAATCTCCCTCTTTCCCCTCTCATCCCTTTCTCTGGAGGCCTCTACTGTACAAGTCCACTTAGATCCGCCACAGTGAGGACGTTACAAACAAAATGGTAGCAAATCCAAATCCCTTTTCACCCTCTTTTATCTAATGGCTCTGGAGGGGACCTGTATGTCTCACCTGGCTTGAAAACTCAATTACCAGCCCATCAGGCATTGCTCAGAGCCACTGAATTTGACTGTAGTGCTGAACCCTGTTAAAAAAATCCACCCAAAACCAACTTAAGGATGTAGCTGTGTTTTGAAACATGGCAGGGGGGTTTTAGTCAGTCCAAAATGGCCATCACTACGTGCAAGATATTTAAAGTGCATGATTAGCTAACCAGCTTGCGACCAGGCCCATTGGAATAATAATAAGTTTAATAATAACAATAATAATAATTTTTTAAAAATCATACCAATATAAGGTGGTCAAGCAGGTTCATGTCCACCAGCGGCATGTCAAACTAATCAATCATCATTTAATATTTTAGATCTGCATGGAAACCATGGTCAGATGTT
Source organism: Enteromius anoplus (assembly GCA_032359395.1). Taxonomy (NCBI): domain Eukaryota; kingdom Metazoa; phylum Chordata; class Actinopteri; order Cypriniformes; family Cyprinidae; genus Enteromius; species Enteromius anoplus. The sequence goes on from JAUMHG010000019.1 coordinate 1,048,287, forward strand.
TTAAAGCAGACTAAGGAGGGTCACTTTTGAGTTTAGCCTGAACCCTGATAAATCTCACTTGCATGTAGCCTTCTAGTACTCCTTAAGACATTGATTAGCTTGTTCATGTGCTAGAACTAAACTCTGCAGCATGGTTACCCTCCAGGACATAGATTGCCCATTCCTGTTCTAGGGCCAAGGCTGTTGAGTTTGTATTCACTGTGAAACCACAGAGAGGAATGTTAATGCCAGATTCTCAAGGAACAGGATGAAACACTATTTCATTACTGTAATCTCTTGCTATTAAAGTTTATACCCTTCCACTGGTTCAAGTTTTGACAATTATCTCAGAAATAGCTGATCTCAGGATTGAGGAACATATTTTGGATTTGTAGGTTTTAGTGAAAAGAATCAAAAGCCCTAAGCTGATTGACTGAGGATATCCATGCAGCAGGTTAACTGAACTCCATTATCTCCTTCGACTTTGTCAGCAATACCAAGGCTTTAATTGAGAAATTGATAATTGATTTAATTTGCTCTCACGGACCCAGACTGTTCAGCTTGAACGTCTGGCCATGGAGCAAAATAGGATTTCCTCAAGTGGCTCCACTTTCTAAATAATCCCTAGCAATCATCACAGGAGTTGCTTTTCATCGAGGGGCTCTGGTAGTGGTCTGAACAAGGACTATATTTTAGCTCTTTAAATTAGAGGTGCTTGACCAGCACACCAAGAGATTCATATCATTGAACAGCACAAACATCACCACCTGAAAAATGTCCAGCTGACTACAAACTGCTCTTGTTAAAATTGGGATACGGGCACTAAAACCCTCAACATAAAAATTAGCTCTCTACTGTGAGTTATCTGAACAGAGGATTTCTCCATTCTCTCTCTGTCTACCACATACGGGACTGTGGGTAATAGTGAACTGTAGTATCTGGAGGGGAAAGCACCGAACAGCTAATTTGACAATCCAAACATCATCATGATTATAATTTAAAAGAGATTAATCCCATATGAGCCACAGTAATGTGATGCTGTCATTAGACTTAAATGTATTATACAGGGCATGAAAAGGGGCTCATGCAAAGTCTTCTTTAATTTGCATGCTGTCTAAATGTATAAATGGAGCAATACATGCTTATTACTTTGAATCCTTATAAATCAACCTTTTGCTTTATTGGACATGATGAACATGGGTTCATAATGATGAATAAAATCAAGACACACCCTAAAAAATATTACATTATGGGAACACATTTTTGTGAACTGCATTTCACGTATATGGGGCCTAGCACAATATTGACTCAGGGAGACCCAAATTACAAACTGCTAACCAGAATAAATACCACCAGAAAACACAGATTATTGCCAAGGTTTTCCTCCTTCTTACTTTGATAGTAACTTTTCATTTGTGAGCACATTTATCTAGCCTGGCCCAGTTCCTTTCACATCTGTATATGGCAGCATGCCTGTAGGCTACAAAGAAAGACTGCCAACACTGACAGCAATAGAACTTTCAAGTTTTGGGAATTTCTCAGACATTCACAGATTTCCCATAAGTACATGGGGTTTATCTGTTTTGTCATTTTTTCATTCCAGAATCAAACACTCTGAAATGCAGAAGTCAGACAGAGGTGTGTGCTTTTCCCATATCTGTAAAGGCCTTTTGAGTGCTCGGAGAGCGTGTGAAGTGTACTGTGGCCCAGATACCCCAAGGTGTGTAAGATGAGGCTGTTCGCCTGCAGCCACTCGTAAATAATGTGCGTAAGAGGAGAGAAGTCAACGCCAAGATCTTTTCTTTCCTCTCTGCTCTGACAGGCACAGCCAATCAGAAATCATTTGCTATCTCCCCTCCACCCTTGGCAAGCCACATCCATTTCACTATTGGACACCGTCAAGGGCTGCTCAGCTATCTGATGTCGAAGACTCAGGTTATTAATAAGTGTCAGTGAGAATTGATGTGGGGCTTCTGGAAAAATCCAGCCCATTCCAGAGCTTTTGGGAGATGTCCTGGGATATGCAGAAAGCAGAATAAAGTCTCTGCTGCCCCTAATGAGAAGCTTTCCATCATTCTGCTCTGCGCCATGTAGCGAGCGCATATTTATTTCTGCAAATGAAAGATACTGCTCATACAAAAAGCATGAGTGCATGAGTGTGGGAGAGCAAGAGAGGACCAGAAATCATTTCTGTCATTTATTGGGACACCTTTTTACTTCCCTCTACAAAAGCCAGTGCCAAGTATCCTCTGCAGAAATAAATGTTATAGTTCTCAAATAAAAAATGAGTCATCGGTATCTTCAAAGCACATTATTTAATAAAGCCCTAGTGTTTTTGCCGAGCATGCACTGTCGTTCATCATAAGTCGTGACTCTCTTTAATAAATAAAGTATGTCTCTGTCGAAGCCGCTCATGGCTGCTGATGGACACGGCCAGTTTCACATTATAAAGCTTTTCATTATTACAGATCTGGAACACAGGCACTAGGGCAGATCTCCCTCTAAAGAGATATTCAGTAGGATTTCTATTGACTGGTTGAGTACTTCTACCGGAAACTTTATGTTACCCTCACTGGTCATCTCAGTGGCACTTGTATGGCTCATTCATGACCACCCAAAATATATAATGGACACAGTTGGAGCATATTTTTTCATCATACTGAACATGCCATGCGATAAATGCCAATGCTGGTGACATTTTACCAAATTTTAATTGGCTAATGGGAAAACACCCAGTTGGCAAAACATCTACTATAAAAAAACAACCTGAGCCACCCCTAAAGCTAACCATCTCCACCCCCTGGATAAATTTTTCTAATTCCAATTACTCTTAAACATGTTATTACGAAATGTAGTTATATGTCCTGTTACACAGTTGTTCTTACACAAACCATTCAAAGGCAAGGTGTGGATACAGAAATATTACAGCTCTAGATAGAATACTTACACTATGGTTACATACTACATACACATCTAGTTACTTTGTAAGTACACATATATTAGAGCAACTTAATATAAAGTGGGACCAATTGATCTATAATGGCGTCTTTTGCTTATGAAGACAAGTGAAGTCTTTGGAAGGAACATGGCAACACAGGGAGAACAAACAAACACCAAACGGAAAGTCCTCCTATTTCAAAAGACCTCAAACGAGGAAACTTTTGTTGAGGAAACAGTGACCCTTACTTGTGACCCACTAACAATCCATTTTTAATGTTGTGTCTTAAACACTCTCTTCTTGTGAAACAATAAACCCCAATCAGGTTTATGCTGCTTTATCCTTCAATAATCAATAGTCTTTTCAAGTCACTACCTTTATAACATTTGAAAACATTGGGATAATTCAGAGAGATAAAGTTAAACTAAGTGCTACATACAGAGCCGAGACAGGGACATAATTGAGAGTTTTACTCGTATTGTTTATTATTAAAAATTAGTTTTAATATGAAGCATTCTGATTTGTCATTATAAAAATCTGCTGAAAAGAAAACAGCAGATACACTTCCAAAATACACTCATATGGAGTCCAAATCCAAAAATACCCTTAACTATCAGTGACACTCAGCCAATCACGTCGTCTCAGTCAAATGCTGAAAACATCAATACACATTTATATTAACAGACAGTAAAAACAATCCTCTCCACTGCCCATGCTCAGAGATGTTCCGTCTCTCTTCATACATTGAGCTGTAATATATATTTAGAGATGAAGGATCCAGTGGCCAGGTTGAATTGGGTTTATCAGTGAGAGATCTCCAGATTTAATTGGGTTTGTGAGCAGAGAGAATGGTGCTCCATTAGTTCTGAATGGAACCTGGGAACTGCAATCACTCTGTCAGCAGAGAGAAGCACTAACAACAGGTCTCAAAGCCACATGAGAATCACCTACACCTTTATTCCTGTAGTGCTTAGTGTTTGCTTTGAAACTGAACACAAGTATTGCAAAACTCATATGCAAACAAGCAAATGGATGACTGTGAATGTAAGTAAGTAATCTGAGTGCTATTGGAAACCTTGACTACCTTTATAATTAGACTTGAGGGGAAAAAATCAAATGCTACAAAAGTGCATGTGGCTCAGTTCAGGTGTGTGTGTCCACGTGTTTTCATCTGCAGCTGTCAGGAAAAGGTGTCTCACATCAGCATGGTGAATATCCAGCAGTCTCGGACACTTCAGGAGGAAATCAATGCCTGTGGCGCGCTGACATTTCAATCCAAAGGTCCTGCATATTTGTTTTTCAGGATTTTGGAGATGATCTCCAACATAAAGTACACAGCAGTGCCTAGAGGAGGAACGACCACAAAGGAATTTTTCACTCTCATTTTCTCAGACCATAACACAATCCCCCTCCCTTCTCCCAGCATCCCCCGTTCCTCTTTTTTTCCACCCTCCCCTTACATCCCCACGCTAAGACAATCATCAATTACCCTTATCCAGCAGCACTATCTCATCCCAGCTCATTTTGGAGATGAGGTTTCCATGCAGCATGGTTACTGTCCAATCCTCTTTCTGTCCATCACCTCTCCTTCTTCCTTTCTCCACACGGCCAGAGATTGACAGCAAGTGAGCAAATCAATAATAATTATGGAATTGCAGTGGCTGGTGTTGGTCATGTGACTTAGCAAACAATCATTTGAATATGTAATCAAGTACATGTTATGACCAACATCATTAATGTCTCAGGTGGAGTCATTTAGTATCTGATCAATGTAAGATTATATTATTGTGTCATGAGAGTGTTATATGCACACCATCCGAATGCAACACCATTTTTGTCTCCATGCAGACAGTGTAATTTAATACCACATGTGTGAGGTAAAAGTATAACATGCCAACACTTATGCAACACTTATCCATGGCCAATTATCCTTTGATGTTTATGATGTTTAGTAGCTCATGTCAATATTAAAACATAACAGTTACAATCTGCAACACAACAGTCAATCAGATATTTGAGATGTATTTAATTAATATAAAGTTTTGTTTATTTTACAGTAACTACATTTTAATCAAAAGTGCTACGTCCGGAAGGAAGTAGGACTTACAAGCTTTGATCGTCACCAACCATCTCCATCAAGATCAAACTATGACTGTTCACCTTCATCGTGATCTCAATGGCAATATACAATAGAAAGACCTTGCTGAAGGCTTTAGCAAAGTATGTATCAACAACAAGAAGTTCACCTTCCAGTAGAGATGCATTCAGCTAATCTGAAAATCTAATATTGTTATCTTGCAGATTGTTGTTTACTCAGCAGTCTGCATGCGTGTGTTAAAGCCTAGCCATAAACAGTTCAATTAGTGTAATGAGTGCTAATGTTAATGTCTCTGTCACTTCAGTAGTCCATGAAGACCAGACGAGATTTAGGTTATCTACACTGCAGCACCATAGAGACCCACTGAAGATTTACAAGGGAACCAGGCTAAGAAAAAAAAAAATACAGAATAAGTTTAACTGATGCTACAGTACATGACTCTAGCAATTCTATCCATATTTTAAAACACTATACATTCTGTAAAAACAAAACAAGTCCACCAAATACAGTCTTAATGTACTTGTTCCTTTGACCTGTCCTTGCAGATAGTAGAAAATGTAAGTTGATGGGGTTTGACACATGTTTAGATGTGCATAAAATTAAGCCTGGTCTACGTGTTGTCTGCCGGAATCATGCAGATGTGTATCAAGTTAGTGCAATCAGAGAAGTGGACACTGACCATGATTGTACAGGCTTTTATTACTGTTGATAATTAACCAGCAGAGAGGGGATGTTACACCTTTCAATTAAATGTGCCAATTAAAAGGGTGTTATTGACAAATGCATTATCTAGTCTTTTACAACAATCCTTGAAACATACATCCTCGTTGGTAAGCAGATATCTTTGTAAGGGTATGTTGCAAGACTTCTCAACTTATTATAGCGGAGCATCAGTTTTACAGACGTCCCAGCAATGTACCTGCCCCATTGCAATCGATGTAGTTTTCTGATATAGCAAAAACTACTGTACAATATTATATGCCCTAAATAACACTGGTTGTTAATATTAATGCTCACCAGCTGTACTATTCACCCCTTAACAGATCACTCAACCATGCCTTCTCTTTCTTTTTTACCCTCTCTCATCATCTTATCTCTAAATTCTTGTTGATACAATCTGGAGTGTTTTAGGGCCAGTAATTAATAGACTCTGGGCTCAAACACATGAAGATCGCTGGAGGAGGTCTCTTTCCTGCTGATGGGTCACACAGTTTCTCCATGGTTCTGAGCAATCAATTGAGGTGATGGCAATCCAGTGGAGGACCAGAACCAACTCATCGATACATGCTTTGCGTTCAAGACCATCCTGGTGGGAGACATCCGGTGGGATGCTCTCGGGATAATGAGCAGCTAGTCTAACACGCAGCTGGTACCACCACTCAGACCATGGTACAATATGCTAGAATATTGATTACCTTAATGGTGTGTTCAGTGAAGTGAGGAAGACTAATTTGAATGTATAAATTCTGTTGGGTGCGACAAAGCTGAAATATATTGCACTGACAATTTCAGTTTTGTTCTGTTTCAGAAGAACAATAGGGCAATGATTTGAACTTCTAACCATGAAAGTATTCCCATTGTCTGTCGCTTGGAAGTTAAAAAAGGAATCAAAAAAAGAAAAAGAAAAAAACGTACTTAACAAGGAACTCACAACGCCACGGATTCACCTGGACTCTCTCAGTTAGATTTCAGTATTTTTCCTGTTTGTGTGAAGTTGAATGCTGGTACTACAATAGAACAGTCTGCGAGTGCCTACGAATAGCAGGAGCTGGGTCCTCAGGTCCAGCTAAAGGTCAGACCACTGCTGAGAGGCATGAAAGGGCTCATGCAGCGGCTCAGTGATGGTCCAGCGATGCCCCGGTGGGGAGGGGAGCAGGGTGCAGTACCATCAGTGCCACTCTAGGTCAATAGCACTGTGGTTTCAAAAGAGTTGTGTCTGCTGAATCAATGTACTTGCAAAAAGATCAAACCCAGCAGCACAATTGGAGCTTTCCGGTGATCTGTCTTTCTTTCAGTTTTGCTATGTGCCTTTCACCCATTCTCTTCTCCAAGAACGGAAACATAAATATATAACTGTTGAACACCTACAGTACACAGCTTGTTTTGCTAGTTTTGTTTCTGTTAGGTGTCAGTTGTAGTGTGATGCACCGTTCTTTGTCCTGATATTTTTGGTGATTATATTCGGTACGGAGATGATCTCTTAAGCCACACCCTCTCTTGTATTGATGATCTGTGCCCTTTCAACGGTTTCCCTGCTGCTTCAGGTCCCTGCCCCGCTGAGGTTCCATCGGACTGACAGAACCGCAGGGTTCTCTATACTGCTGCCCTGTAACTGTGCTTGGATAAAGGTCAGGTATTGTGCTTCTGTACAGGCTAAATGGGCCCCGTAGCCTCAGTTTCACACAGCTTTTAGAAGTCTAAACAAAACGGCCTAGGCAGGGGTGCAACTGTCTGGCTTAGATACATACAGTACTGATATCCCTCAAACTGTCTTTTCAAAAGTTTCTCAGACATACTGGAAAAAATAGAAGCTGTGCTGTGGAGTGGCCACCTAAGCTTCACTTGACCTTTAGACTCAAACATCAAACTTTAAAACTTTATTAATTAATTTATATGTTAGATTGATCTTGAGGCTCCAATAGCCAACTTTCACACATACAGCCACTAATGTTTAACACTGGGATCATTCAGAAGGTTATGCATTGATGAGGGTGCAACCCCAGTCAGGAACAGAAAGTTATTTGACAAATGTCCACTATATTTATTACTAGTCATATAAGACTTTAGGGTGCTTTCACACCTTTAGTTTGGTTTATTTTACATTGCAGCTTTTTTTTTTAGCTGTTTTCCTTACTTTTCACACCACGCTGTTTGCTCTTGTACGGACCAGCTGAAATGAACCAAAAATGCAGTCATCTGCTTCACGTATTGGCCAATACAATGCATTTCCCAAACTGCTTTCCATTGGTCGAAAGGAGTGTGTGGGAAAAGTCAAATGTATCTTTGCCTTAACCCAACAGTGTTCCACAGATCTGTTAAATCCCCTTTCCCTGAGTTGTTTGCTCAATAATGACAAGACTGTGCTGTTCTTGTGAGTTGCGACATGATATATTCATCAGACCAAATTTCTATAGGCTCTGCACCTTCTCGCAACTCCATGTTTGTCCGCTACCTGCCATGCTAAACTGCAAACTGTCAGAAAATACTTCCCGACCTCATAACGCACAGTGCAGCTGACTACGGCAACTGGTTTAATCCAAAAATGGGCAGTTCTTTTTGCATTTGGGTCTGTTTGAGGTCGTATCGCAATCTCACCACAAACAAACCGCTCCAGGGCTCCCTTGAAAGTGTGCAAAGACGTCTTCAAGGAGGTCTCGGTACGCTTGTTTGGTCCGCTTGTTTGGTCCGCGCTTTTGGTGCGCACATGGCTATGCTGCATTCTCACCTGCCCAAACCGAAATCTTTCTTGGTCTTAACGACCCCAATACTTCATCCTGACTGGACAGGCTAAATTGCTCAATACGTAGTAGCCATTGACATGTAAATGTGATTATGTTTGTGTCATGATTTTTTTCAAAATTAATGTTAATGTTTATAAACACATTAAAAATAAGCGGACTGGTAATGCCAAACAAAGTTGTAATGCATAATGATGGTGCAAACAGCATTTGCATTGATTTACAAAGTTCTAAAGAAGCTGGCACAAGTGAGCCATTTAAGTTTTGCCAAAAAAAAAAATAGTAAAAAACATACAATCATGAGTTAGCTAGTTATTAGAAATGGGTCATTGGTTAACTTACACAAACCTTTTAGAGAAGTTGCAATCAATCATTGTATTGTGCCTCGCTTTATGCCACAAGCATTTAAATGTTAAAACAAATAAAAGTTTATAATTATACAGGGATTCCTGTAGATTGTTTAGCCATATTGATTAGTTGTGACATTCAGAACAATATATATATATATATATATAAATATATATATATTTATATGTGTGTGTGTGTACATATATATATACAGCAGAAATATCATTACTGTTTATTTATTAGGTATTCTGGCTGCTGTATATTCTGAGTTAAGTAATTAGTAATTATATAAAATTGTCTTTTTTTTATTTTTGCAAAATACATGTATTGCATTAGAAGAGCTAACAACACTATGGGCAAACTGCTTATGATTCTCTTCCATTAAAAGAGAAAACTGATCTAGCTTGGAAACGTCTTGGCCCAATTACTCAAAGAGAGTTTAACAGATGCAGCTCCAATAAAATTGTAAAGCCTTTTAATGAGGCAAAGCGGAATCAAAGTTTAGCAGAAAACTATCAAGCAGGGCTTTGGAGGCCTGACACTCCGTCCCTGCAATTCATTATGGCTCCAAGCTGTCAGTCCCTGGTTCATCTCTCTAATGGAATTAGCCGCTGTCAGCTGCTCAGCCACACGACTGCATTAACACAATGGAAGGTGCAGATATGTTTCCCTCTGAGTCCGCTCGTACTATCCCTGGCCCATAAATTATGAAATGTAGAGCTTTAAAGGTCAACAGAGAGATTGCTTCTGTGTAGAAGCGTTGGTTCTGTATAGCAGTGAAAGCTATCATGTTCTATTCATCAATCTTGTTTATAATGTTTATTGGAACAGAAGCTGTTTGTTTAATTGAAATGGTCATCTACAGCAAATGAAGGAATGAGTTAGAACACTTTTCACATAGATGCATATTTTTTTGTCTTATTGTTTACGTTTAAATTTTTTTTTAATCTAAAACTATAATCCCAATTTCGGCACTATTACTAATTACTGATAATTTAGTACTTGTGATTCCATCCTTAAAACACCTGTTATTTTTTTCCTGCCTGACCTCAGTAGAAATTACCACCCAAATTTGAATTTTTTTTAAACCCGACAGCACAAGATGTATAGCCTATGCCTTGATCTGATGCCCAGAGCTGCCGTAAAATAACGCAGTGACGGGCAATTCCACGACTCAGCTCTGTTTCTCTATAAAAGTCCAGTAACCATATATCAGCAACATCTACCCCCACCCTGACTTTCTTTTAAAGGAAATCCAAACTGCCAGAATCCAGTGTTTCCAAAGGCCCCTTGAACCCCCCAAAAGCCCGCAGTGGCCCTGAAGTGCTGTCCCTCCATTAGATTAACCCATGGTCATGACCAAGGGGGGCATGATTAAGTTGCAGCAAACTCAATTGTAGAGGGTTACATGTAAGATAATGGTTAGTCTGCAGAGGAGAAAGGCTAAAGCTAACATCAATCCTGTGCTAATCTAAAACTCTGTCCCTCCTTTCCTCCATGGGTCATACACAATCATACCCCATTGATCTCTCATCAAAACATTTCAGCTGCGAATTAGCTAAGGACGGTCCGTTGAGCAGTTGTGGAATCCATACATTTCTGAGATTACAAGATGCTGTTTATGCACAATTATACTTAATTTATCTTCAATAAACTGATCATAGATGCTAATTTGACAACACTAAGAGTATTTCAAAGGGAGTAAGCATTAATCTTCCTTTTTGTAGCTTTATTAATGCTGCTGAAGCTTATTTTCTTTAGTATTAGACTGCAGTGCATAACTCATAATCATTTGATATACAGTTTAAATTGTGTGGCACAGTTTTACAGTAATTGTGTTTAATTCATCTGTGGAACACCAACAGAGATTTTTAGTAAAAGTCCATATAATGCAAGTGAAGTTGACAGTAATCCATGCAACTTTGATCAACTGTCAGCATGCTGTCAGTGTCAACACATTGTATAGTTTAAAATATTAGTGTTTTTCTCACATGCAGGACATTGACTAACATTTAGTTTGCGTCAATTCTGTTTATTATGTGCTGTTTTTAAAAGCAAAGTACATCTGGGATGGCATGAGGATGACTAAATGAAAAGACAATTTTAATTTTTGGGTGGTGAACCCTTTTTAAAGATCAGACTTAAATTTTTCATTGTACACTAAGTTGATATGATGGAGGAACTATATAAGTATATAACTATATAAGGGAAAAATATCTTACATTTTCGAGACTGGCCTTCTATGAATTCTGAGTGAACACTGAGTAGCGACCCAGCAGTGACTCTTTGTAAGGAATATGTAAACATCTGATTCATCCCAGTTGGTTCAAATACATCTGCTTGTCTTTTGAGAGCTGAACACGTATTTCGTCAAATTCATTTCCTCTAAAAAACACAGGAGATTTTTGGTCATGCGTAGAGATGCTGGCTCTAATTTTACCTCATGGTCTTGATGTAACCCAGCACTGCACCTCTAACCTGGCCTTTCTCCTCTGCCATCCTTCCGTTTGCAGGATTATTGATCAGGCTCAGGCTGTGGGCGGCTGGAGATTTAATGATGTTTCCCTTTGTTTGAAGGAGGAGGAGGCCATTTCTTCTTTTTACCACTAAAAAGGCTGCCAAACCTCTAAAAGAGGGGATGTCTCATGGCTGTGTGACTGGTCGTGCTAATTACCCCTCAGTGTGTATGTCGGTGTGTGCAGTAAATGAATGCCGAATGCACTATTCCCTCACAGCTACTCAGAAAGTGCACGTCCTTGACCTTGTGTATGTTTGTGTGTGTGTAGATTCTCTGAGGTCTCAAGGTTTCTCCTCGCCCTCTCCTTATGCCTAAAGTCATGCATCAAGTCACTTCATTAATGTGCATGCAATAGCACATACACAAACCTCATTTAAAAAATAAAAAAAAGCCACTTTTTGGAAATGGAAAATTGCTGTAAGCTCATTATTGTGAGCGTCAAAGCTTGTGGCGATTGTCGTGGACAGCATTAGAAACCAATTTCAGCTGCCTTTGTGTGAGTGACCCCTGAGGTCAAAGGTCATTGACTCTGCAGGCAATCCCCAATTGCTAAAAGGCCATCTACAAAGCCCCCTAAAACCCACACAGCACAAAACAGTAGAAAACACAGTTTTTGAAGATAAAGAAGATTTTCTTATATAGCTTACATGAATATTTATGTTTGGGCCACTTTAAACTGCCATTTCAGTCCTGATCGCTTGGTTGAAATGGCTCTTCCCTTTCCTGTGGAGTTTGAATATGAAACAAATTCAATAATTCTTCTCCAATACAGCTCAAGATTGGGCCTTAACATTTTAACTGTTAAGGCCCAAATGTACTTATTTAAAATTTCCTTTCAATTTTGACTCAAAGTTTCAAATACCTGAGCAATGGTATATATTGTTTGCAAACATGCCAGTGTTGTCCACAGTGCTGAAAATGGTCTATGCAATTATGCACATTCTCTGAATAACAAAATTAACAAAACAAAAATTAAAGAAAACAGCAGCCAAGAAAGCATCTGATCATAGTGATGTGGTTACATTTACATCAGCTCTGCAATTCGGGACTTCAAAGAAGCCAGTTCACACTTGCACTTTATCCAATCAGCTTTACAACTTCACTTGAAAAAAAGTAGTGTTTCAATTAAAATGACTACTTCAGTTCCTGCTATGAGCCATTTTCAGAGTGGAAATTGTTACTTTGATAGAGTTTAAGACCATACAATCAGACAAAGTTCTCAAAACTTAACCAACTGCTTATAATGCAATCTTTCCTTCAAAATTGAGGTCAGAACAGTCAGACTGTATAGATCGCAAATAAGAAATGCATCCAACCCTAATAGTTGAACTGAAACTCAGCAGGGTATTTGCCTCACATACAGTACATGAGAAATATATCTATAGAAAGCTTGTAATATCCAAATTTGAATTTTAAATGAACCAATATGTGTTTGCTAAATATTGCATATTTCATATTTAGGTAATTAAAAGAAAATAGACATGCAATTATGCACTTAAATCAACCACTATCAGCTGAAAAACAGCAGAAATCTATAGTCAGGGACAGCCTTAGAGCCTCATATAATAGTGTCAAAGAGGCATAGTGTTGCAATCTGGCAAGTAAGCAAACTGAAAGGTGATTTTTAGAGCTTGACACTGCCAGTCATCCTTCAGTTTGAAAAAGTAGAACAATATAACAGAGAGTAAATGGTGACAAAATTTTCATTTTTAGTTGAATATTTTCTTTAAATTTGAGTCTTTGTGTAAGGGTCAGAATGTCTTCCACTGCTGGTCAATAGTGTGATGGATGGCTGATGAGCTGGACTGCCTCACACACACAAGCATATACACACACATGCTCACTGTCAGATACACATCTCACGCTAAACACACTGCTGTCAGAGGCTGGAAATAAACAGTGCAGAGCTTCAGTATTCAAACAGAGATTTCCTTTATGCAGATGAATTAGGTGGAGTAGATTACCTCCGCTAAGACAGTGCGAGCTCGCATGAGAGGGGTGGCACACATGTGTCTGTTTGTTGAATCACCGTCAAAGAGCTAAACTGTGCAAATAACATATCCCATGTGCATGGAGGGATATTTTACTGCTCTCTTTTTAAAAAAATGAGAACTGATACAGGTGCTTGCTGAGCAAACAGCAGCATGTCGAGGGGAAGCTGGCTCTGGGGTCCTGGGACTTTCGTCCGGCGTATAGCCTGATTGAAAATCATTCTGATGTGGCAGCTGGAAAGGTTATCTGTGAAATGGGTTCAGCGCAGGTCCCTCTAGCTCCCTGCACAGGGCCAGGTTGTATGTGTGCTGCGTGTGCTGCTTAAAGGGTGTGAAAGAAACTAACCATTAATAGTGAAGGAGAGAAAGTGCAAGCATGAAATAAAGACAGAGATGCAAGAGCACAGCACACTACCCTTGCCTCAGGGTATGATGTGTTTATCTGCATCAGCTGTGCATGCATGCATTGGTCTGACTGATTATTTGCTTTGGTTGCTTCGTGCAGGCATGGTAGAGTGTGGGTGGCTTGTTCGCACGTCTGTGTGTGCAGTGCATGCATGCATGACTTTTTATCCATTTAAGGCAGCAATGTATTCATGTGCCTCATATGTTCTGGTGAGGGTTTAATCTTAACAGTTTTGCAGAGCAACTTCATTTTTAGTACTTTTTTTAATGAGTAGACCTAGCAGTGTGGTGGGACTGCTAACCTAAGAAAACACTTCATAAAAGTTAATTTTGTGCTGGAAAGTCAGATTCCTTATAATTAACTTGTTCAATCAGAGAGTTAATGTAAATTAAAGTTGTTGTTGTTGTTTTAGGTAGGTTCAGTAGTGTATTTATTGATGTACAGTAATTACAGAAATGATTTACAGCTGTATAGATTAAAGACATAATTTGTTTGTTCATTCATTCATGACCAACACTGGGTAACACTGTAGTTTAAGGTCTTCTTGTTACGTTACATGCTTAATATTATAATCACAATTAATTATGCATAGTACATGCAAGTAACCCTAAACCAAACCTTTTTCCATAACCATGTAGTAAATGCAAGTAGTTAATTAATATTACTCAGTACTTAAATGTGTAATTACATTGTAACAAGGACTCCTTAAGTCAAGTGCAACCCAACATTGTTTAAAAAGTGCGAGTTTCTCCAACACTGGTTAAAATCCCCTTACAACAAGTATAACATCTGCAACTAAACTTTTTTTTTATTTTTATTTTTTTATCTGTACTTTTAACATTTAAACCCACTTTATATTAGGCGGCCTTAACTACTATGTACTTACATTTAAATTAATAATTTGGTATAATTCTCTTCTTGTGTACGTACAAGTTGTACTTATATTTTTAAAAATACCTATGTGAAATTACATCTGTTATTATTTTAGGTAATTTATATTTACAATGTTGACCCATCCCTTACACCTTAACCTATACTACCAAACCTGTCACTAACCATATCCCACCTCAATAGCAGAAAAAGTGTTTTGCAATACAATATGACCACAATAAGTATGCTGTACTTTTAATTTTTTTGATGAACGTACATTGTTTTTAAGGCCACCTACAGTAATATGAAGTGTGACCAAAGTTTTAATTAGAATGTAAAGATTTCCATTCAAAATGTGGTGACATCACTGTAATATTTGCATGCTAGTGACTTGCAGTTCTTGAGCTTCATTTCAGCTTTACTTTTATTGGTCTTGCCTTTTTTTTGTTATATTTAGAAAAACATAAGCAGAGGCTGCTAGTGACTCACCTTATGCGATAACATTAGCCAGTAACCACTGACATGATGCTGTTTTCCTGAAACTCATTTACAGCTCAAGCATTTGTTCATGACATATTTCATGCACTAGCCGAGCAACTGCTATTAAGATGAAAGGAAATGTTAACCATATAACTTTCTCCTTTGGTCAGGTCAACATAAACGCTGATCTGATGTAGTGATGTGTTTAACTAAACCTTTCACTGCTTTAAAAGCACTGCTATCTCCTTTTAGCAGGGTATTTGTAGTTTGCTTATATTCTAGCTACCTGTGCGTTTCAGTGCACTTTTGTTAAGAAGTATGTAAGTAAACCAAGCATGCATTGATACGTTTATGTATTTGAGTTTACTGTATGTGTGTTTTTAATTTTTTTTGTTGGTCTTTTATCTCCTGCACGCAGTATCCACTGATTGGCTCGCGGCTGTGGGGTCCTGATCCAGCCTTTGAATAGCATTGACTTCTGTCATGACCTCCAGCCGGACCTCATCTCTGCTTCTCTCCTATTTCTGTACGTTTGTTTGCAGGAAAGAAAAAGAGAGGGGGATTGGGTTGTCCAGCTAAGAAAGGTTTAATAGAGGGGGGTCATCGGGCAGGTGGGTCACTCATAAAGCCACAGATCCAGCCGGGCTGAACAATGCATAACCCATACGACCTCTGACCTGCACTTGTGCTCCTTCTCTGCAGCAGTAGAACAAAAGGTGTTTTTCGGTCATAAAAAAAATAATCTAATCAATAATCCATCATAAGCTTTATGAGTAATGCATTACTGTAATCAAATGGTTATTAATGTAATGAAGTAATGTAAGATAAATTCTCGTTCTCAGCAACAGCGCCAATTGTATGTTTCCATGACTTTGTACTAATGTAATTAACAGGACATTGAACCTATTCACGATATCTGTTTAGTGTGTAATGCAAAAAAAACTTAATTTTAAATGTTTGGTTTTTGTCAGAATGTAAGTCAATTAGCATGTTGCCATTTATCATCATTAGGTTACAGTTGTTTACATTGACAACAAACAAAATCAAATCGTTTTCTGTTCTGTCCCATTAGGAGGTTGACATTTCTTCTTTTTGATAATTATATTGCAGCAAACAACATTTGCTTTATTATTTAACATATTTGTTAAAAGTAAGTTTATAGTAACTTACTCTGTGTTTGCATTTAAATTGGCCTTATAAAGATCAGTATTTCAACTTTGTTATGGGAAAAATTACAGGAAAAACGTGTTTTTGGCTAAAAAATAACTGGATGGATAATAAAGTGATTTTTGCTTCTTTTACACATTTAAGCAATACATACACAAAGAAAAAAATGGATAATACACTGCTATAGTGCTCTCAAGAGGACAAGCAACTGTTTTGTGTGTGTGTGTGTGTGTGTTTTCCTTTCTCTCTCTCTTTGGATTCTGTTTTTAGCAAGAATAAATAACAGGCTGTGTCCGTTTTTAGAATTGGAATGCAATTTTTATTTGGAAATCAGCCATTGGAACACTAAAATTTGTTAATTTTTTCAACTTGTATTTGCTTGTTTAGTTTTGGTTAGTAGCCTGTGAACCTATTGCTTTTTTGGATCAATTTCCCAAATACTTCTCTAATCACAATGATACATGATCCTAAAGATGACTGAAACTCCATAATCAAATTAGTTTAAAAAATCTTGATTAAATGTTCCATAGTGTTTTAAATACGTTCCATTTTTCTTAATTATAAATCATCTGCCAACCATCTCTAATGATGAAATATACAGTCCAAAAGTCTAAACGTTCTTTTTGTTACAAATATCTGTACAGTATATGAAAATACATTTAAAATATGTATATAAATATCAGAATGTGATATGATAAATATTAGGTGTTTCCCCAGCATGCACTGTACTTGATGGAGGTTGCAGCACACCTGCAAAAAATAAAAGGTTGAAAAAAGTGGACTTTAACTGAAAAATATATAATTTGTTATTCAATACAAATCATAAACAAAACATGACTGATGATATCTGAAAGAAAGACAAAAACTGTACAAACGGTATAATTGTGTGATTTATTTTGATCTAGAATAGTCGAATAGCATGAAACCAAATGAAAATGGCATACACACCTATGGTGGAAATTACAAAGATTGCTGCCGCATTTAAGATGAGCTCCTGTGATGATGATGGCCAGTTCTCAGTGGCTGAATGGGGTGGTTCTGAATTGATCTGTGTGTGAAAGAGAGCACTGTCACACAACTGCAGGATGTGTCCAGCCACAAACGTGACGCTGAGAGCCAGCAGCTGGAGAGAGAGATGGTTAGATGTACACTGCATATGGTGATTAACTGTGTCTGCGCATATGCACTAGTGTCGATGGTGCTTTCTCTCTTTCCCTCTGTGTGTGTGTGTGTGTGTGTGTGTGTGTGTGACCGCAAAGTTGATTTGTGCTTTGAACCTGCACATCCACCTACAGGGAAGGTGAGGTGAGAGAAATGGCAGGTTTTTGAACACTGAATCACCTTGACAGTTGCATGCACTTTGCAAAGAACTACACACACTGTCCAAAATGCATTCTCTACTACAGATGTTTGATACCTTCTGGAAAAGTGAAAGCTAAATAGTAGGTTATTAGAATAATATATATATA
>JAUMHG010000019.1:1071799-1081866 GCA_032359395.1 Enteromius anoplus
TTAACAAAACTAGGTCATGGGGAAAAACACAAAGAGCACATGGGGAGAAACGACAACAAAACATACACACGTTACAGCGCATCAGTACTTCTATAAACTGAGGTAAATTGTGACATGGACAAGTTTTTGTAAAATGCAATCAGTTATTAAAGGTTATACATCTATTACTGCTATTTTAACTTTTAAAGTTCAACAATGAACAGGGGCATCGCTAGGCCCTTTTTGGGGGGAGGGGTAAGGTTTTCTCCCCTCATCAGCCTACACTGTTTTCATCCAGGAAAAACAGAACATGAACACATATTATGGACTTTGGTTTGTGTTCCTGTTTTCCTGCCTTAATCTAGTTTCCCATGTTATCCTGATTAGTTCATTACGCTCATCTGTCCTGCACTTGCTTTGGTATAAGTATTCCCCATTTCTGTTCAATCCCTGCCAGTTATTATTGTTCCTTAAGCTGCTGTTCTTCTGTGGATTACAATTAAATGGATTGTTTAAAATGTCTTCTTCGTCATGTGCCATTTGTTGTTTTCAAATGTTATTTTCATTGGATTCAAAAAAAAAATCAACACATATTATTGTGATTAGTATGGTCTTAAAGTATCTAGTCTGATCATCCACTGACTGTAGAGTCAGCCTATGCAGTTGCTCAGTCAGGCAATGTCCAAACCTTAAAGGCCAGTATCTGTATCTCATCTCTGACTCTGACAACTGCTCTGGTTCCTAAAGATTTATCTCATTACTGCTCACAAGTTCAAGCTGTGATGTCCCCGAGAATTAAGGCTGATGTGGGGTACTAGCTGCATGGCACTAGGGCTCCTTGAAGGTTCCTGTAGTTACTACCTTCTACTGTTTTGTAAAAGCTTGTACTGGACTCTGAGCTAGATGTTTCTTAAAAGGCTGACTAGTAGGCTGCTCCGGAGTTTGAGCTCCTAGTAATGTGTGCTCAGGGTCCCAGACGCTCCTGTCATGCCTGTCTCAGTGCTTTCTGTGGTGGGTTGCTCCAGTTTCAGAGCTCTTTACTTGTCTGCCCTGCTACAAGTCCTCCCTAAAGTTTCTGTGGACATACTAAAAGTTTCTTACAATGGCCGCTCTGGTGTCTGCACTATCCATCATGTCCCATCCCCCCGGCACCGAAATTTACTGTCATACCACCACAGAGATTCCCGCGAGGACTCCTGTAATGGCAGCCCAAATGGTATCTGTTCGGATGCACTGCTACAAGAGCTCCCCAAAATGTTCCTATAAATGATGCCTTGGAATTAGAGTGGACAGTGATCAGACAGTGCTGCCTCAAAGTTAAATTGAGTTTTATTGTGTTTATTGTGTTTTCTAAAATTTCACTTTTTTGTTTTACAATTCTCACTGTGTTGTTGTTATTGTTGTTTTTTGTCATTATTTATATTGTATTTGGAGATCATTTACAGAACATCCTGTTTTGTATTTGTTGTTACCACATGAGACATTGTACCAACTTTCCCTGTCTCGGCTGGCCAATGACCATAGTTCCATATCCATATATGGTTATATAAAGTATTTTATTTTTTTACTTGTCTTCATCTGACTTTCTGTCTGCACATCCAACAGTAAAACCTTCACACTTCAAGTCTTTAAAACTACACCTTAATGCCTGCCAACACAATGTTTGTCATCAAACCTTGCCCAGTTTAACATTCTGGGCCACATTTATCATGTAATATTCGCATGCCGCCAATCAGAATAATAGTAAAAATATTGATGCAATGTCATGGTCATTTAAATATCATACACATTCACAACATATAGAAACATAAGCAAAAACCCCTGTAAACCTTAATTGCAAATATTAATGTATATTAAAGAAAAACCAGTAAATATAGCAATGCTTTTCCTTAAACATACTGCCAATTTATTTCCGCTCACTCCACAACAAATCCTTCAAATTTAATGGTATAAAGTTGTACATTAAACTATAAAAGGAAACACAAATTAATATATGTTGTCATTCATTTTAATTAGTGCTGTCAAATGATTAATTGCGATTAATCGCATCCAAAATAAAAGTTTTTCTTTACATAATATATGTGTTTATGCTGCGTTTATTTATTATGTTTATATTAAAACATACACAAACAGTATATATTTTGAAAGTATTTACATATAAATGCATTTATACATTTATTTTCTTATGGGTGATATTATATCTAAATATATCTAATTTATAAACAAAACATATTTTCATTAAATATATACATGCATGTGTTTGTATCTGGTTGTATTATTTTTATTGTACAGTGGTCCGCCATGCTACATGTCACAGCGAAGCACTGTACAATAAAAATAATGGCATACCTGGTCTCATGGTGCCTTTGCGTGCTTCCATAAACCTGATCCCACTTGTATGAGCTTGACAAATTCAAGCAGTTGACTTCATATTGCTTTCATATGCATTTTTTAACTAAACCACTCCTATTGTACATTCTGGTAGCAGGTGTTGGCAGCATCAGTGAAAACAGGCAATAACAACGGTAGCTTTAGCAACATTTCCACAGCCAATTTGGAAAACAAAATACGACTCCTATGTTTGCTGGTGCATCCCAACATTTCACAACACATAATGTCACTTTGGGGGTAATATTGTACAACAGAGACAGCAGAAAACAGTAATGACAGTCAGCTGCTTCTCACTCTGCCTATTTCCACAAATGGGCGGGATTATCTGGAATTGCATGTTCAGAAAGAATATTTATGATTTATTGGAGATTAAATAAAAAATGAGTGGGGGGATTTTTTAGCATTATAGGCATTATAAAAGTGACTTTAAATGAGGCCCAGTGTGCTTGAAAGCAAAACTAATTATACTGAATTAAAACCCATCAACCAAGTCTTAATTAGCTCTAAACCAATTTAATCCTTATTGGGGCAAACCGCGCAAAAGGAATTAACAGCAACAGGCATGCACTACTAAATACAGCACGCAGATCAATGTAATATAAGTAGATACAAGACAAACGAAATGAAAATGTAGTTGCAGTACGAATTGCTGTTCTTTAAATAGAAAACTATAAGGTTGTTTTAGGTTTGATGATGTTACTCACAGTGTCCGCTCTGGGGCGTATGGTGTTTCCTAAAACTGCCAGCTGATCGGCGCAGTCCTGCAGAACAGCACACGCTCTGAGCACATCTGAAGACATCATACTGCTTATTCTGACCAAACAGATGGGAAAATAAAGAAAATAACAAGCTAAATCAACAGACTGATCAACCGTGGGGAAAAAAAAGAGCTACACGTGCTGCCGTAGCTAAGAGTCCGTTGTCATGACAACACTTGTACACAGATTACATGTACACATTTGTTGGCTTTTGTTTTTTTTTTTTTTTACACCAGATTTAATTAATGCTAATGCAAAATATATTTGGACAACTATATAATGGACTACTACATATTATTGTTTACACAGTGCAAAAGTTGAACTAACATAAGCAAACGATAGATGACGTTATGTTTCTTTCATAGGTCATAGCGTCACGTCATTGATGAGTGTTTAGAACACGTCAAGTGTGATTTTGTATTTTTCGTGTTTTTAAATAATGTCTATGTATTGTTGTTATTGTCGTTTTATATATATATATATATATATATATATATATAATTTTGCTTTATATTGATTTAATGTCAATTTTTTACAATTTTACAATACAATTTAAATGTGTGCTAAATAACAGTGAAGCTCAATTTAACACATTTTACTTAAATTAAGACAACACACACGACACATTATTATTATTATTATTATTTTTAAACCAAGTATATTTCCAAATGTATTTAAGGTAGTATCTTACATTTTACGGTAAAAACAAATATGGATCAAATAGCCTTTCCCATATCAAAACTACATTCATGTAGGCCTATAGTTACTACATATTTGAAAATACATAGCTTTCGCCATACATGCTATTTAAACTTTAAATCCTTTTAGATCTTTACATTTGTTTTTGTTGTTTGTTTTTTCATCCTTATTCTCATTAATTTCTTATTAAGACTAATTTACCTTTGCGCAATAAAACAAACTTGCGACAAATATTGACATGGCTTTACTTGAACAGTATTTGCATTACTTTTTCAAACAGCAGAGGGCAGCAGATCGTACAATAAAGGGTGCGCATGTCAGGCTGTACAGAAAGAACCCAGAGTTCCTCAGAAGACGAGCACGTACGACTGGCTTTAAATCACAACACTACCAGTAAAATTACGATAACATTAGTTCACCCTGGAACAGGCAAAGTTCTCTAAAACACGATTAATTAATTACTTTCTACCAGTTCCTAAAACGTTTCACAAGTTCTCCATTCTCCAGATAGACCTCCGACAGGCTATGGCCAAATCACAGCTGTGCTGATATTGAAAACGCCAGCACTCTCTCGCTCACGCCCTAATGTGCCTTTTCAATTGCAAATGCTTCTCACAAATGCCCCTACCATTTGCGAAAGCTGCCAGAACCACTGACAAGCCTCACGGTCACACCTGTTGTCAGAGCAGCTGGATAGACTTTTGCCTCAATGCATTTAGGGCAAACGAATGCTGTAGGAAACCAGGTTAACAGCATGAGGCTAAATGTTGAACTGTGATCAGGCCTGTCCTGTGATTGTTTGCTTTCTTAGTAGGGGTTAGAACAAACCACAATCGAAATGTTGGAGCAGCATTACAAAATAACATAAAACGAAAGTGCGTCAGTGATGTTAAAGGAGAAAGTTTATGATTAAAAAAATAAATATATGTAATTTTCAAAATAGAGTGCGTTGTGACTATTAAATATGATGCTATAAATAGTTCTTTCAGTGCATATGTAAGTATTACACCATTTCAACTGAGTGATTCAGAGACCACCTCCATCCCCCAGTTACATCCTGTTATCAGAAACGAGCCAGCACTTGGAGGAAAAGATTACCCTGAAGCCAGCTGGTCAAACATTACCGACCAAATGTCTTGAGATGTGTTCCTATAGAAACAAGAAGCCACTTATGTCATCCAACATGTACTAAAAGTAAATTAAAGTACCTTGCTAAAATGTAGGCTACTTGTTTCAGCTGCTAAAATGACAAATATTGTGTCAGCAACAGGTTTGTAGTGAAAGATACTAATTGGTGTTTGCGTGTTTGTGTGGGAGGCCCACATTTTAAGATGACACAGACCCAAAGAAAAAAATAAATAAATAATTTGTTTGTTTTAAATACATTTTCTATAAAAAAAAAATATTTGAAAGATTTTAATTTTTAATTATCTTATCACTGCAGAATTCAAAGTGTAATTCAATGTAGTATATTAATAAATTCCATATTTTACACAATGTAGTACAGCGTAATGTATATAATTTGTGTAATATCTGTATTCAGCAGGCTTTAAAGAGGCAATGTACTGAAGTGTGAGACAATTAGGCTAGTGTAATGTGTGTGGAAAACAGAAAGAAAAAACCCCCAAAACGTTCCTTTACTGCGCAAACATGATATTACTCATCACGAATATTTCAGAAATACTTCTCATAAATATGTGCATTTTCTTTTAAATATGGGTAAAGTGTACTGGCAAGCATGATTTCTAAAATATATTCACTAAAATATACTTTAATGTAACTTGTATTTTATGTCCTGTATTTAAATATATACGGCTACATATTTATTAACTTATAAACTTTTGATTGCAACAAATAATAAAACTTCACATGCTTTAGTTTGAATGTAAGTGTATTTTAAAGCTTGACAAAATATGTGCTTCAGGCTCTAGAAAAATGTTTAATTTAACATAGCTACATAATGCACTTTGTAAATATGTACTTAAATGTGTTAAGAAATGGTGTACTCTCTTTGCAATCTTTAAGTACAATTGTTTTTAAGATTTAAAGTACACTACAAGTGCACACTCAATAATACAGTCAAGCACACTGTCCACAACGCAATCCATTAAAAGATCGACGGAACACGTGTTTCAAGCATATGGTTTCAAGGACATTTCGCGTGTAATGTTTTACATTAATATTGTATATTGTAGTCACTATGGTTACTGTTTTGAAGGGCTGCCGTCATGTCTGCATCGACTGTTTTGATTCCCTCCTCACTCGATTAGTTCAGGCTGACGCAGTGTCATAAGCAGCAAGCATTCCTCGCGCAGCTGAGAGTGAGTGAGCGTACAGGGACATGATATCGACTGTCAGTGCTGCTCTTCCGCGCACACAACATGGGCTCAACCGCCCATACCACCGAAAGCAGAGCCCCAGCTTCACTGCAAAGCCCCGGACTCGGTTCTGTGTCGTGGATCGCGTGTATTGTTGAGCTATTTGAGGTGTAAAATGTGGGTGATGGTGCTGTGGACTCAGGACAAGATGGCAGCAGTATGAGACACACACATCTACATGCTGTGAGTTCAGTCGAAGTGTGTAAAATGATCGGAGAATACCTGGATTGTATCTACTGTTAGTCCGTGTGAAAGGTGAGACTTTTTCATCGGAACGATTTTGTTTTTCTGTTGATCATTATCTGTCTGTGGAACGGTCAAAACCAAAACGGATGACCACATCGGCTGTGTGTCAAATCATAGTGAGCTTCCTGCACAGACTTGTTTTGGGCATCAAAGACGCGTTGCATAGTGCGATTATTAACTATGACATTGCGAATGTTTTTGTATCTCCATTTATTTTAAGACCTCGTTCTCATGCATCCCGTGTAACGTTTTTTTTCCATAAGATTTGACACAGTCCGTTGAGATACAGCCTAACTTTGGTATGCCGCTCGTAAAGAAGATAGAGGCATAAATAGATAGTCGTGCGTATAATAATGTGCTTGTCATTTTAGAAGCGGTTCAAATTGTGTAATTAGTTGCACTTGTATTAATGCATTAATAAGTTTTGGATAAAATTCTGCTGTTATGTAATGAAAGTTACTGTAACGTGCTACTGTTCCAGCAGTTTTAAAACCAAGAAGCCTTTGTTTAGATAGTTCTCAGCTTTTGAGGAGATCAAGAGTTTATTAGAGGTTACTGTGAAAAAGCGGTAAACCGTAAGTAAAAAAAAAAAAAAAAGTTAGTAATAATAAAATATAGCTCTTGTCCTCAACAGAGTGCATAGGGCTGCTTTTTAAAATTGATAACTGAAGTTGTTTTGAAGCTGCATGCATCTGCAGTGGAATAGGTCAAGGGTTAAATAAAAATAGACTCGTTTACTACACATGAGAAAAAAAAATCATGTGTTAACATTACATTATGTGCTTTTCTTAATAAAACGAGGGTGGTTTTGTTAAAATAAAATGTAAACACACTGATGACGATTGTTTAGACGGTAGGAATTAAAGGAGTAAGTTAATTCACCACAAAATTAGGAAACTTGTGTAATTCGTGTCAGATAGGCCTACCCCTCACTGTCGAACACAAACATTGCATATTTGGAGAATGACCTGGTCTTCTTTTCAATACAAAGAAAGTGAAGACCCGGGGCCTGTTCTGTAAAACAAGGTTAGAGTATAAGCCAAGCTTATTTCAGTTAGTCTGACTTATTGCCAGTTCATTTGGTTTAAAATAAGTCGGACTATCTGCCATAAGCCTGGCTTATTTGGTAAACTTGTTTTATGGAACAGGGCCCTGGGGGATTTTAAGATACAAGATTACTGACAGTAATCAATTCAATTTCACCATTTTGGGTTCATCATCAGAGTCAGATTTAAGTTTTTAATTTTTTTATTTTGAAGAGTGTTGTAAATCTAGGTATGAGCAATTTAAAAAAAAAATAGGCCTTGTGTAAAATAAAAATTAAATATAAGTAAGTGATGACACAACTATCTTTTTAACAGCCCACTTATCCTTTAGTAACAACTTAAAATATGGTGCTTGAAAGCCTAAGTGCTCATGCATACGGACAGGAGATTCTTCATAAATCACTTCACGTGTTCCACGGAAGAATGAAGGTAATATTGGTTCAAAACGGAATGGCGATGAATAAATGATGGCGATTTTTATTTTAGAGCTGAATTTCTGAGTTTTTGTAATCTGCTAGTCGTCGCGTTAAGGTGACCCTAGAGTGTTTTATCTTCCTTGTTGTACGGTGTGCAAGGCTGTTTTTACCAGCAGGGCTTTGCTCATTTAGTGGCGGGGGAAGTTCAGTAGAGGAGTCACACGATAGCCTGGCTGCCATTTGAGTTCTGCTGAGTGCAGAGACATGTCCACACCAACCTGTGTTACTCACACTGTTGCGAGGCTTGCGACCGAAATAGACCTGACTACAGTATGTGCTGTGACTCCATGGAATTTACATTTTAAGAAGTGGCTCAGAATAGTCTTTTTTGTTGTTTTCCTGTAACCCCGCCTGAACTGTGTTGTTTGAAGTATAGGACATTTTTAAATACGCTTTATGGCCTTGCTTTCTTGTGCATGCGTTTAGTTCCGATCGCTCATTGCCTTGCTTTTTGACCCCTGATATGAGATCCAGCCCCTCCCACCATAAAGTAACACAAACATGCTGTTAACAGAGTTGCTCCCATTTGTCAGTTACAGAAAAAGGTATCGTTCATATTATTCCAAATCTGCATTTTTCATTAATAAATATATGCATGTGTGTGTCTATATACAAAACATATATGAAATGTAAAAAAAAAAGAAAACGTCTACTTGTTTAGCCTACATAAACTTTAAACGTTTATGATTAATCGTTCAAAAGCACTACCTGAGATATACATTTGGCTACACTTTAGTTCGGGGACCAATTTTTACTATAGCTACCTATTAACCATGACTTTGGCCTCAATAACATCCTGATAAGTTGCTTATTAATAGTTAGTGAGGTAACTGTTGAGTCAAGGTATGGGATGTGTTTAAGAGACCTGAAGTATGGTTACAAAATAAGGTTTTGATAGCGCTTTAAAGACACTACAGCTAATATGCTAGTAATGTGCATGCTAATAAGAGCTAGTTGAAAGTGAGAATTGGTCCCTAAAGTGTTAAACCGTAATTGCGATCTAAAATGATGATGTTTAATACTAAAACCTTCATGGTATTATCTATCAAGTATATTTATGGTGCTTCTATCTTGCTTTGACAGCTCTGTTATATTGCTCACTTCTAGAATGCTGTAAACATTCGACTAGTGTGGTTTATATTTATCACGGTTAACAAATTTAATAGTTTGCTTAATTGTCAGTCGCTTTTAGGTGATGCCTCACGTGTGTGACATAAACACGCTCACGTGTCACACTGCAGCTGTCTCGTGAACATGATACACAGCCTTTTCAGAGACTCTCGTGTTTGTCACATTGACCCTCTTCTGTTACCTGACTGGTTCCACAAGCAGGGATGTTCCTCAATGTTAAACTAAACGTTGAGCTGCGTTCGTTTACATTATTGTTTAGATAGATCTTTAAACAGGCCTTTTACATTTATTGTAAAGGTGGAAATTATGGCAAGCTTATTTTCAAACGAACTAGTGAATGATTACACGATGTGCTAACTAGATGTGAGTGCAACACAAGATTAATGTTAATCAAAGTCTTTGTCCTTAACTAGCCGTTGCAGCGATAAGTGATGAGCAGCAGAGGCTTCTATTTTTAGAATGGTTTCTGTTTAAGAACCTTCAAACCATATATCCAGTGCCTCTGCCTATCTCAGGTACTGATTATTTTGTTGTGTAATGTTAAAAAGGTTTCATTTTAGTTTAGTTTCAGTGAACGTATATCAATGTGCATTACTTTTAATAGCCAAAATGCATGGAAACGAGAATGGATAGGAGTGTGTATTACATGTGTCTGAATTAGAGCTGAAGATCTTTCCCCGAACCCTACAGGACCCGACGGGTTTGGTCGGGTTCGGGCTTAATTAATATAATTTTACACGGGCTCGGGTCGGGCTCGGGCTTGCGTGGAAAATGGTCATGTGATGCGTTTTGGTTAGCGCGAGAAAAATGCGAAAATGGATGCTGAGGAAGTTAAACAGAGGCTTGCCACTGGCGATTACGTTTCGGTTGCACCAGCAACTAAATAAAAGTCTGCGGTGTGGGAAAGTTTAGCCTGTTGCCGGCCAGTAGCAGCAGCAGTGAAAGGGTGTTCAGTGCTGCTGG
>JAUMHG010000019.1:1081966-1096687 GCA_032359395.1 Enteromius anoplus
ATAAGCTTATATATGTATACACTTATACTTGCGTACATTTGTGATCAGTATGTTTTTAAAGAGGTTTCTTATGTGAAATATTATTGCAATTTAAAATACATTTTAATAAACTTTAAGATAAATAACTTGAAGATAATAAAGTTTTTTTTTTTTATAAAAAAAAATGTATTCATGTAAAACAAAGCTGAATTTTCATCACCATTACTTCAGTCTTCAGTGTCACATGATGCTTCAGAAATCATTCTAATGCTTATTTATAATCAATATTGAAAACTTTTTTGAAAACGTTTTATTTTATTGTTATTTTTTTTTATTTTTTTGACCTGTGATATTTATTTTTTCCAGGAATCTTTGATAAATTAAGTTATCGTAAAATAGTGATGGCAAAGACTTTTACTATTGTTAGAAAAGATTTCTACAAGATAATTTCCCACAATCTACCCCATACAAGTTATGAATAAATTATATTAAGTTATATAAATAAATTAAATTCCACACTTGTCTTACATATCATAACTTCACACACCTAAAGCATCTTAAGGATCTCCATTTTTAACAAAAACACCCCTCAAATATAAAAAAATTCTGAGGGTTGGTTTCTTATTATATATGTTTAATTTTTTTTTTTTTTTATAAGCCAAACATATCAGCCATAATGCAATGGAAGGGCAATTGGTATTTTCCTGCACAGGGCAATAGAACGTCTATCTTTTTAACTCTTTATTAATCAAACATTTAAAGAAAAAACTATCACAAGTTCCAAAAGAACATTAAGCGGCACAGCAGTTTCAACACTGATAATAAACCAGCATATTAGAATGATTTCTGAAGGATCATGTGACACTAAAGACTGGCTAATGAATATTCACGCACTCTATGTATGAAGTATTCCATTCTAAGCACTCTTTTTCAGTGAGTGTGTTTGTGTGTCTGATCACTACTTATTTGATCTTTGTGCAGTATGTCAGAAGATGAGCGTGAAAGTGGATGTGATACAGTAGATGGCTCGCCTGCGTCTCTGTCCTCCAGTCGAGCTGACAGCCCTTTCCTTGAGGCCACCTATATCAATGATAACAATCAGAACTGCAAAACCAATGGAACTACAGAGGCCGAGTCTGCCAAGCTGCCAGTCCGCACCATGGTGGTGCCGCCCATGCGGGTTCAGAATAATCAGCCGCTGGGCCGCATAGGTAACAAATCTCCACATACCTATGAGAATTCAAGACTGTATGTCATAGGGTGAAATCTTGAGTAGTGTTGGTGACACAGAAATTCTCCAGATAGCAGTAAAGCTTCTCAAAATAAGAAGAGGCCAATACACACACATAAGGAATCATCAGGGACAGCAGTCAATATTTGCAATGAAACTTTTGGACCAATGCACATTTGTTGTGCAGTTCTTTGGGAACTGAAGATTAGGAGGAGCATAATTTGTGTTAATGCATTACAAAAAGATTGGAAAAAAAGAATGAAAAAGCTACCGGTCTTAAGTTTTTAAACTGTGACGGTTAAAGGAATTGAAAATGTTTGGTCAGAAGATCTGCTTTTTCTACTTTAATTCCCTGTGTTTGGGAAATACTGATGTGTATTTTCAGATTTGGTGGAAAAATTAAATAAAAATGTCTGTCTTATTATAAGGCCAGGTCATCGTATTATAAATTTATAAAACTTGAAATTCAGTTAAAAGTTTTCTATTTCAAATTTGAGGTTTCCTACCTTCGACCTAAGTGCAAGAAAACAGGCCACTATAATTTGATTTGGTGATTTTTCTGAATTTCAAGAAATTTGACACATCAAGCACAATTTTATGAGGTTTCTAAGGAGTGTTTCCTAAGTTTGCCTGCTCTGTTCGTCATTCTACTTATAGAGCCATTGTACCCACCCAAAGGCCGCGGTGGTTCCAACAGACAGCCGCCCTACTCTACATTATTGGTGAATCGCCAGCAGAAAACAGCACAGGCTTTTCCGCCCCTGCAGCCCTCTCAACATCAGCTCCCCTTTGGACAGGTCAGTTGTGTGTCATTCGATCGGTTGTTGTATAGTCAGATAGATACAGGGCCGTGCACAGACCTTTTGAGGGGCATGTGCTGAAACTAAAAAAAGCACATTCAGCAGATAGCCATAAAATAAAAAAATAGAAATTTCTTATAATATATTTTACCTAGCTGACAAGGATCACTCAGTTGCTTTGTGTCAAACTCAAATGCAGTTACACCACGGGTTTTTGACCAGCGAATGTGTGCAAGTTGTCCATCATTAAAGTTGTGGTGATGCGTTATATGAACCTTTATAGACATACTAGTGTTTATTTCTTAAAGACAACGTTGCACTTATTCAAACAACTAGATATTTTACCGTTACAAGACAGAGACGTTCATCTGCTTCTGCTCTATGACTCTGACTGATGTGCTGAAACGTAAGTTCGCTGCGTTCAGGGGGCGGAGTTGTGAAGTTTGACTGACAGTTTGAGCGGTTCTAAGAGATACGCTTTTTAATGTCTTTAATTGGTTAAATATTTGTTAAAAAGACAAACAAACGTAATGGGTTACCAATAGCATCGATTTATTAAGAAAAGGGGCACTTCTGAGTGTAATTACAAAAAGGGCATGTGCTCTGCACAGGTTGATGGATATAAAGATACTACTACTACAACATTTTAGAAGTGAAAAGTAAATAAATTAAAAGCTGGGAAAAAAAGTTAAACAATTATTGATGCCTTTTTACAGTGAGCATGAGTTTTGCTAAAGTACATACTTTATGACCACATTTAAGTAGAAGCACTGTATGTAAAATTACATTTATAATTATGAATAAATAATAAAAATAGGGATTTACAATATTATCAGAAGCTATAGCAAATATGAGACTTGTAAATGAAATAATTTACTAAATGAAGATTTACTGAGTAATAAGTATTATATTTATTTCAAATGAATTATGAAAGCTGTATAGATTGTTTTTGAATTTTTACAAAATCATCTATTAATGTTTTTACTGGGCTTTCAGTGTACAGTTTTTTATTTATAAAAAAAAAAAAAAAAAAAAAGAATTTAATACTTCTAAGAAATATGTTTTTGCTCAAAACTAATGAAAATATATATATGTAATGGCATTGGCCAAAATGACTTGAAAAATACTGACATATTGGATATCGGCAAAATCTGATAATATGCATTCCTAGTATTAATAAATGTAGTGTTAAGCAAATTCCAACTCTCTCATATTTAAATTTTTTTAAATAATCGATTGCCACTTGCGCTTTTGGGAATAAACTGATTGGTTTGTGCTCTAGGTCCAGCATTATGGGTCATCCCACCAGGAATGGAACGGCAACTACACTCACCGCCGACCTCAAGCGTTCATCCCACCCACCGTTCATGGCCACACATTCACACTGCCTCACGGCAGTCCCACTCACACAGCCCACCCTCCTCAAACACACCTGAGCGTCCACCCTCACACCCAGCCGGCTTTACTGTCCTACCCCCCTTCAGGGCCCCTGGTCACAAATGCCCCAATGGCCCACCTCTTGGCTTCACCAGGGTCGACACGGAATCACGTCTTTCAGCCGGCTTATGGCCTCTCTCATCCGGCGGGACACCTTGTGCACCAGGTCACTGTGGGGCTCAACCGCCTCTTGCCCTCTCCAACCCTCCACCCTCAATGCCAATTCAAGCCTCTGTTCCCCCCACACTCCTTCATCGCATCACCCGCATACGCAGGCTTCCCCCTCAGTCCCACCAAACTAAACCAGTACCCATACATCTGAGACTCGCTCCGCAACCCTCTGGAGGGCCACCGACACGGACGTAACGCTAGGCTCTCTGTAGAGACCACAAACCACCTGGTTCTCACACCCAAAGCCATGGCACCAGGAAGAAAACAAGGCGAGGAAGAAAGCAGTTTCTTTGAATCACGTAGATTTGATTGGGTGCAATTAAAATGAGCTTTAAAAAAGGAAAGGTTTGGAAAGTCTTTAGCAAGTAGATAAAGAAAGCGCACGTTTAAGAAGCAAGCGATTGGATGATTAAAAAAATAAAAATTTAAAAAACTGTTTTGCACATTTGATACATCACCTTATCGGATTTTCGGATCTCCAGATTTGAGCGCTCCTCTAATGAATATCAACAACGGACGGTGTCCAAAATCCTGTGATGGTCAACTTATTTTTATACATTGCCTTTACCTTGTATACAACACACGTTTGTTTGTAATGACAGCCCTGTATGTTGTTCACAACATAAAATGTGTCCACTTGCCGTGTTTTCTTGCGTTCCAAGTATTTGTACTTTTCACTGCGTCTTTGGTGTCGTTTCGAATGGAGTCTCCTAAAGGAGTCCTTCGTCACATGCTGCATGTGTTGCATGATGTTGATCAGAAAGAAGCCCGTAAGGGGCTCTTGACGTGTCTAGAGGCTCGCTGCATTGTTGTCCCCAGCCATAGTGCCTTATATATCAGCAGTCGTTCGTGTTCTACTACACAATCTCTCTCTGTGTATATACAATGTGTTTGTGTGCGTACGTGTCCTTGGACTGCATCACTTGCAATTCAAATCAGTCCATGCGTTCTTTGTGTGTGCGTGTGTATACTATACGCATCGCGTATATATACACACTGGTGTAGATAGGCATCAATGTACTGCATTGCACAAACCGCAGTGCTTATTTTTGGATCCAATGTATATTTGAGATGTAGTGAGTTACTTTTTGCGTTATTTCTTCGGAAGACGGCATGCTTTTGCTGCTGCAAATGCTTGCTGTTGGATTTGTTTCCGATTCTCATTTTTTTTCGTTATCTTAAATTAACTAGTTGTGTAGAGGATACAATGAATTTCTATTCAGAAAAAAATCTACAAAGCTAACAGTATTTGTACTGTTTAGTAAACTGCAATACAATCTATATAGTTTGTTTTTCCTTTTGTCTGTGTATTTAGTTCTTTGGGTTTGTGTGTGTTTGCTGTGGTGGGCATGGCTTCGACTAGATGAAGACACAAATGCAAATATCGGTCTTTGATTCAGGGTCATGGATTCATCTTAGCCTGAGCAGACCATGCAGTATTTGATGTATAGACACATATGAGTATATATCTAATAGACCTAGTTTACTTAGTGCTGAAGCTTGACACGGTGTGTTTTAAGGTGTGCAATTCTCATTTATGCATGTGTGAATCGATTTTTTTGTTGTTGATTATATCATTATATCATATGTTGAAAGCTTGTTGATGTCAACTGCATTTTATACATTCCGTCAGGGAGAAATAAATAGATTGTGTGTGTGATCTATATACATATATATATATATATATATATAGATCACACACATATATAGCAGTGTGTATTTTTGTTTTTAGTTTTGTTCGGCTTGGTTTGTGTGTTTTTGCCTCTCAAATGAAGTTGCTTGTGCATCACCAAAGACTGTAATTTGAAGGCTCTGTTCCAAACCTAGTGATCTGCATAAGCAGGCACTATTTCAAGACATCCTAGTTACACTCCTGATGCAAAACCTCTGAACAGATTCTCTTTAATGGAACGATATCATCCTCTGCTGCTCTAACATTGGAAAAGCATCATGTGTGTTTTGTGAACCAATCACATTATAGCCTTGATGTCACTGAACAACTGTCGATCATGTTTGCAGACGCGTAAACAAGTGCCGTAAAAGACAAAATTCTCTTTCACAAAATAGTCGGCGACTTCCCTGATAGTACACGTGCATCTTGGAGACGTCTATTTGACTGCATTTACATTTGGAAAACGTATTATTTAGGTAGTTTGCTCATCTGCAATACATCTCTTGGACGTCTTCGTTTAGATGTCAATTAGACGTCTATAAGAAGTCTTTAAGATGTTTATGAATTAGAATGTAAGTTAAACTAACATCTAAAAGACGTCTACCAGACGTTTGTAAACAGCAGATGCTTTCCAAATCAGGAGATCTTAAACAGACATCTTGCTGAGGTACGTGTGTTATCTGGGTTCTAATGTAAAACGACAAATTTTAGCTGGAAACGGTTGACTTATTAGGAAGATTAACAAATTAAATGAAGTACATTTAAAATGGTTAAGTTTCATTAAAAAAAAAAAAAAAATCTGTATGTTAGCTTAGCAACATGCTAACATTACACGATTTAAATCAACTGCTGGCTATTCGCTAGTGATTTTTATGGCTATATCGGATGTGTATAAAGGCGGTAGGCGGCAAAGCGGCTCATTGGGTTTTGGAACAGGGCCGTTTCTCTGAGCAAGGTAGCTACTCTTTCCGCATAGACCTCACGTATATTGTAGTAATTATAGTCATGGGGTAAATTTCTAAAATTGTATTTAAAAAATGGCTGAGGTTATGTTTAGCTTTTTGAAACAAGTAATAAGTCGTATCATCTTATCTTGAATGTATCATAGACAAGCTGCTATATATTGATTGCCACTTCAGATAGCTGTGAAATTAGACTAGACTAGCTCATATCTGCATTTGTTTATTTGTATGGGTCTCTCTGATTGCCTAAACTAGAAGTGGATTTTGATTTCGAGTAAATTTTTGGCTTCAATGTTTGGAGTGTCATTGTAACTACTGTATTGCTGAGATTGGACATTTAGAATTGTTTTTCCTTTTTTTTTTTTTTTCAAATCAGTATTGTATCTTCATAACTGTTCTGGCTCATCACTGCATATTAATGGATGTGTTTGTGTAACTTAATTTTTTTGTATGTTTACCTGCTTATCTGTTTTTGACTGGTAATAGCTTGCAGGATTGATTTAACTTCATCCAAATTATCCAGTTATTCTGCAGTGTTTAAGAAAAACAATCATTGGTGTTTTCGTTTTTATTTTATTTTTTTCTCGGTTAATATGATAATCAACCCCATAACCTCATACCACTGAGCACTTATTAAAACGCTAGTGTGGAGTGACACATGGACATGTTTTGATATACAGTGTTGTGATTTAAATGAATTAAGTGTCCAACTGAATTTTGATTTTATTAATGTTTGTCATTTAAAAGTTGAGAACATGTTTTTAAGAAATAATCACTGAAGTCAGCTGGTATGTTATATTCATGTTTGGTCATGCCATGCCATGTTTTTTTTTTTTGTTTTTTTTAAAGCAGTGTAAACAACACTGTGTGTGCCTTGATTGAGATATTGGTAATGACACATTCACTTTGCAAAAACAAGTATTCAGCTCACCCACTGACCAGACCAAATAAAAGAAAGAGAAAACAGTATATCTTTCCATTCCAGGGATCGAAATAGTTATATACACATGTAAAAAAATAATATTAAATAAAATAATAAAAAATTAATACATAACAATTATAGATGTATTAATTTGGGTTAATAATCAATAAAATATGTCTATTTGATCTTGACCAGCTAATTCTAACATTTTTTTGACGTTGTAATTTTAGTCTTTGCCTAAAGAATGTAATATATTGCACCCATGTTTCGATCCCTGTGAAATGGCATTCACCAGCATTTAGCCTGAATACATCCAGTGTCAATATAGAAAAGACTGTACTCAACACTTTCAGTATTTATTGTATGTCATATTAAAACAAATTCAAGTGGATATGGATGATTTCTGTTGAACTCTTTTCTAATAACAGCATTCAATAAACATCAATGCCATCATTTTAATGACATTCAATGCTTTTATGCACTTTTTTGTTGTTGTTGTTGTTTTGAAAGTAATGTATTGGCAAAATTACAACTATTCAATTATGAAATTCACCTCCCGGTATCTGCTTTGTAATCGGTGTATAAAAATTCCAATGTTTATAGCCTATTTTGTCAAATCAAAGAAGTTATTTCACACTGCAAGTAATGGATTTCATGTCTCAATTACTCCGTTAACTAAGAGTTTTAAATTTCACTGTTTTGATATTTGTAGACTTTTGTGGCTTTTTGTTTAGGTTTGTTTCATTTGCTTATTTGGTTTGATGCTACACTAGTTTGTCACGTAGCACTTGCACTGTGCAATGTTTAACAGTATGAGGACTGGGGAAATGTAACCCTTTGGATATAATGTCTTTACAGAGTGTAATTGATGTTTCCTTTCTAGTTCTCAGTGAATAAAGATGTGACCAAGCCTTCTTTACTTAGTCACATTAAACAGAATTTCCAGGTGACTTTTGGTGAGTGAATAAGAATCCATGATGTTTTATCGTCAAGGTTCACTTTGAATACAAAAGAAAAATAAAGTAAAAGCAGGAAAAAAATATATGGTTGCAACCCTTTCTAATTGTATTACGTCTGGAAACAATATATGGCATCTATTTGTCTATCTATCTATCTATCTACAGTAGTCAACATTCGAACATTCCACTTCAAATGTTGACTACTGTATACCTCTCTATCTAGACTCGTAACAGTGTTTTAGTAAGCGACAGGTAAAAAAAAAAAAAAAAAAAAATTCTTAGAGATCTCCTACTTACCAGTGCACGAAAGTCAAAAAAGATCAAAATACAATAAAGCAGCATTTTTTGGTGAAATATTACAATTTAACTTTAAATTTATTTTATCATTCTACACTCAAAAACATGATTCTTGTTGTTTGCTCAGTTTACTTGAATAAAATAAGCTAAACCAACACACATCTTTCGTTTTTTTACACTGTTGTAATTTGCACTCAATTTTACTTTGTTAAAAGATTAAGTAAACTTAAACCATGTGTGTTGGGCCTGCACAAATAATTTGTTGCACTGATTGAAACTGAGCAGTGGATTTCTAGTTCCTAGCATGCTTTGTGTATGGCTAGATCATGAGAATAAATGTTGAAATTAAATGCTTGAAAGAGTTTGTTTATGTTGATTTTTGAGGTTACCATCATGGTGAAGTGTAGACCTTGTTGTTAAGCTATGGCTACATGAGCTGTGTGGTAATGCCAGCGATGAGAACATTTTTACTTTATCACTACATGTGTTCTGCAGATGAAGTTTTTAGCATGCGATCAAGTATTATGATTTCTCCTATGTTACCATACGATACAAAAAAATCAGATGAGTATGTGACTTATACAGTCTATATGGTCAGCGTTTCTACCCTTCACAGTACAACAATCGTGTTTGTGTGTGTGTGTGTGACAGCTACTGATAACCTAAGCACAAGCTTTACTTTCCATCACCATGGTAACCAAATAAATACCAACAAACATTATGTTATATAGTATAAACTCTTTTTAAATGTTCAAAATAACTAAACATAAAAAATTTTAACTCTACCAGGCCTTTCCATGTTCATAAAAATGCAGGAAATGTACTTTAAAGTAGTCCAAATTAAGCATATTACTGATCAAAAATTAAGATTTTATATATTTGCAGTAGGAAATTTACAAAATATCTTTAATGGACATCTTTATTTAATATCCTAATGATTTTTGGTTTAAAAGGAAAATGATAATTTTGACGCATAAAGTGTATTTTTGGCTATTGCTACAACTGTACCTGTGCTACTTATGAATAGTTTTGTGTTCCAGGGTCATATATGTACTAAGCAACTGAGTTATGCAATTATGCATCATCCCAATTTTTTTCTTTGTTTAACAAAAGTTGCTTTTTTCCTTGGACTGTAAAATATAATTTCAAAGTTAACAGCATTCAAGATGTTGACATTGACATGTTAGCAGAAAGATTACACTTTCACATGTGACCAACAACTTTTTATTTTGGACACTGTTTTAGGTGTAGTGAGAAGTCAATAAGTATAATAGATTTAACAAAATAATGATATTATGTAATAGAAGGGGGTAATTGGGTTAAATATATTATTAATCATTGTAATATTTACAATTGAAAATATAAAATTTTTTCTATCCATTAAAAAAAGCATCATGGTTTCCCCCAAAATATTAAGCAAAAACTAATTTACATTACTGTATGTGTTCTTATTGAGCATCAGTAAATGTTTCCACCTTTTGTTATTGCTGTGCATGAGTCAGTTGCTCTCAGTGTGATAAGATGGATCTCAAAATCATTACACAATACAGACTGTTGGAAGGGTTCATATATGCAGAAGATACTGGAAAACCAAAGAATGAGCAAGAGCTGGAGTATTCTGAAGAGCAGCAGACAGCTGAACTGCTCAGGACCACAAGGGACTTATAAACAACTATCACTGAACAGAAAAGCATCCAGGATCATTCAGGAAATGAAACACAGCATTAAGATACAAGGGTATGTAAACATTTGAACTGGGTCATTTTTTATAGTTATTATTTTGTCTTGTAGAGAATATATAAACATCGGTTATGTGAAATAGTTTATTCTGGTCTGTATTAAATAAACAATAGCATGGCATTTTCATGATCCCACTTACTCTGTTTAAATGATTAAGATTTTGCACATTTTGCGAGGGGCACGTACATTTATGAGCAAAACTGCACAGTAGGCAGTCCCTTTTAGAGCCTTCATGGAAGACCTCACAGTGACAACAAAAGTGCCTGCAGCCTGGGGGAACCTAGAGGGGTTAGAGAAGCTCATGTCTTGGGTGCGTATAGTTTTGAACTTACAAAATCCTGGACTTTAGTGTTGAAAAAAGGGAAAGTAAACCAACTCCAAACAAATACAGAACAGGAGGAGGAGGAAAGTGTTGAAGGAAAAGATCAGTGAGAGCAGAAATGCCAACATTCCAGCCAGTATGATTGCATGTATGAAGGACGAGAGTAGCCCATAAGCAAAAAGAAAATCTGATGACTGGCTCTATGCACCGACTTCATACTGGACCATAATATGTCCGGACATCTTCCTGGACTCGGAGTCTACGAAATGGACTCTACTGTTTTGGGAGAAGATGGAAGAGGGAGTGCTGGAGGCCTTCTTCTGGAATGGGTGAAAAAGCAGTAGCACACCAGTGGAGGTGGGTTGCCAATGGGTTTGTAGGTAATTTAAGCAAGCTTACAGAATGCTGGGAATAACTGACCCAGACCAAAGAAGAGCCATCAGCAACAACATGGAGGCTATTCAGTGGGCATCAAGATGACTATGGCTCCAAAGGGGTGACACGTGGGGGCTGCAAAATGCTACTTGGACACATGATGAGGCTTGATCAACCATGGTTGACACACACACACATAGGCCCGGTTTCACAAACAGGGCTTATCTTAAGCCAAGTTAAATTAAGATATTTAAACTAACAAAAAAGCGTTATAAGAAAATATTACAGGTGTGCATCTCAACACAGAACAATGACACTGACCAGTTTTAAGATTTGTCAGAGTAAGATATTTTCATCTGAGACAGCTCAAACATGCAATTTAGTCTGGGACTAGCGTAGGCCTTGTCTGTGAAACTGGGGGATAGAGTATACAACATTTGAAGTGAATCAAAAGCTTTAATCAAAGCTGTTCTACAACCAAAATGTGTTATTTTCTTATGGGGCAACTTTGATGAACTCTTTAAATCAATTTGAAATATTAACTACTACATGTATCAGAATCAGAAAGAGCTTTTTTTCCAAATATGTTTGCACATACAATATATACTCTGGCACCTTGTTCAACTCTACTTTAAACTGTGCTAAAACTTAACAGCTATTACAAAGCACCTGCTCGCAATAGCACCCGTAGGATCCTTAATTTTGTTGCATAGCACGTCAGGGATCATATTTTCTGTTGTATGAAGAACAGCTTATGAATTCTCTTAATAAAAAACTATTTAATAAGTGTGTATTCCTATAATATTGGTGTTTTTACATTTTATACCGGTTTCGAAAGCAATTAGCCACTTGAGACAGAGCTAAAAGTGCTTAGGCAACTAGTCAGTATCCAGAACTGTATCAACGTGTTCAACAATTTTTCGTACTGCATGTGTGTTTAATAGAAACTGGTGGATTACAAATCAGTCGAAGAGTAATATTCTATACTGACCGCTAGAGCATGCACATGGCACAAAACTAGTACAGCTCCAGCTTCCTTGCATGCGAGCACTCTCAAGACAGCTGAACAACAGACAAAGAATTGCATGCATCCTTTCCAATATCCGATCACATTATGGGCGGTAAGAATGAGTTTGAGCTAAACCATTCAAAAATGCAGCCCCCTCTCGCTTCCTCTGTGCCGCAGTGATGGTGGACTATGGGCATTTCGCGAATGCGGCTCTCCTCTGGCACTTGGAGCGGCGTGACCATCGCACGTCCCACTGACTCACGGATCTGAGCAGATGTCTGGTCCAGTACCGACACCGGGCCACCTCCTCAGCAAACACAAATGGCTGGTCGTGTAGAGGGAACCTGGAGAGGACTGCACAGATTGAGCATCCTGAGAGAGAGGAGATGCTCGTGCACACTTGCGTCTGGAGGGATGCGGAGCACTAAACTCTCATCTTTAGCAATATTTCTACTTTTGTTCCACAGCGCGCATGCTTTCGACGGTAAGGCGACATCTCATCTATAAAGCTGGCATCTTAAAATACTGTTTTCTAACGCAGCTCAAGCCTTGACCTGAACGACTGAAACAATGATTTTGTTGAAAAGAAAAGCCTTGCACCTTTGCTGATTGCACATACACTGAGAGTCATTTCCTTACATCCAAAAATCTTACTTTCAGCAATCTGTGTGTTCTCATACAACCATGGGCCTAAACTCATTGAGGCATTTTGCATGTGTCAAATATGCAAAAATGACTAGCCTACACACTACTTTGCCTTGACTTTTGTGAACAGTGTGTGTGTGATGTAATGTGATGAAGCGCACGTGAGTGTCCAGCAGTAACGCAGTGAAGTGTGTAGGCGCGCGCTGATGGATACTGCAGCTTTACACGAGATTGCAGCGCTCTATTGTCTTTATAACACACCTAACAAGTTTCCTGACATATATGCATATATATCCTTTAATTGCATTAAATAACTAACATTACTGTCCCAAGTGTAATCTAGGGACTAATCATTTGTTGAGATCATATTGCACTGTAGGCATCATAAATCAACCGTTGCAAAGAAGCACTAAAACTGTCCGAGGCAGCAAGGTCTGAGTTTAGATGCTGACTGAGGCTTGCTGCTCCTAAAACTGCTGGGAGAGCATCTGCAGAGATCCTGTTGTTTTACATTGTGAATGAATGTGGACTAGATGTCTCCAATGTATCACATTATGGAGAGCAGCCACAGTTTAATGAAAGCTTAATTATTATATGCATGTCAAAGATGAAAAATATCTTTAATTCAGAATAAAAATTACAT
This sequence comes from Enteromius anoplus, assembly GCA_032359395.1. Lineage (NCBI taxonomy): Eukaryota > Metazoa > Chordata > Actinopteri > Cypriniformes > Cyprinidae > Enteromius > Enteromius anoplus. Next base: position 1,095,131 of record JAUMHG010000019.1, read on the forward strand.
TCAATGGAAAGTCTTTGTGTGTGTGTGTGTCCAGTTGAGAAGTGAAGATTTGCTTTAACTGGGTCACTGTGCTGTGAGCAATATCAGTGTTTGACCTGTTTGAATATTTCTCCTAAATATTTCCCACCAGGAAATGTCCATGTAACGTCAGATTGATGTTGGACATAACATTGGACAGACGTTGCATTTTGGTTGAAAATGAAAATCGGGTTGACGTCAGTATTTGACGTCAATTTAACATTGACATTAGACTTTGAATTAGTTTTTAATTCTGGTCACCTGACATCGCAACCTTATGATGTTGTGTGCCTGCTGGGTTATAGCATGTTGGAGAGTATGGGTTGGTTGGTACAGGGTTTGGTCTTGGGTCATATTTTGGTGCTGTCACATAAATTACCTATCAAGGCATTAAAAGTCAAAACCCATAAAGGTAAAGTCAAATGATATTTGGAAAAAAATTGAATTACTTGTAACAGTGGATTCTCTGCAGTGAGTGCCATCAGAATGAAAGTTCAAACGGCTGATAAAAACGTAACAATAATTCACAAATAATCTACACAATCCTCAATTGACATCACTTGTGAAGTTCATTTAGTTTGTTAAAATTTTATTTTTTATTTTATTTCAAAACAAGTAGTATAGCTCATTCCTTGAATTATTTTTGTGCAAGTGACAAGTATTGTGGTAAATAGTTGTTATTTGCAAAGCAAATTGGGAAAATTAACATAAAAATCCATAGTTTCATGGCTTACAAGCTAATGAGTAAATTAAAAAAACTAATTTCATGATATGTCGATTAATTAACCAAATTAATCAGAAATGATATCTGTAAAATTACACACAAAAAATTATTTAAAAATTGTGTTGCTTAAGAAATTATAAAGTAGACATTAACATGAAAATTAAAATGTTTTATCTGATTCTACATAACATTTATTGCACATAAGTACATTTCAACAGCTTAAAATTAACTATGCAACATAAAAGAGATAATTTCATGAACATCTTGTTGTTATTAAAATAATAATTATTGTTATTTTGTTTATGCAATGGAAATCATTGGTAATCAACAGCTTTAGTCTTCAAAATATAAAAATACCCTAAATAAGAAACTTAATCTGCCCGCAGGTGGCGGTAAATGTCTTTGTAAGTCATTCATTCCATAGCTGATTCATTCAGGAATTAATTAAGGGTGCTTTCACACCTGTGGTTAGGTTCATTTGGTCCGAACCAAGGGCAACAAATGATACACTGTAGCATTTTTCTGCCGTTTTGGGTTCTTTTCCCACCACACTGATTGCTCTGGTCCGAACCAGTTGAAACGAACCAAAATGCAGTCAAGTGACAACATCTACATCACTCGTTGGCCAGATGTGCCATTAAACGTATTTCGTAAACTGCTTTTTAAATTGGTCAGAATTAACGTGTGGGAAAATTCCAATGGAACTCCCGGAAGTAAACAAAGCGAGGAAACAACAATCCGGTAGACAACATGCCGCTATTTAGTATGGAGGGACGACTGCGCTGGCTGATTGTATCGCTGGTCATCGTATACTA
>JAUMHG010000019.1:1171562-1188215 GCA_032359395.1 Enteromius anoplus
TTTAAACCTTTCTTTTATTCTTGCTGTTGCTTTGGTGGTATGTTTTAAGCATGATGAACAAACACACCTAAATAAGAGTGTATGTATTTCTTTATGTAATATTGCAAATTTACATTACATTTATTTCCCCTCATTTCGTATACTGAAATTGAACTTATGTCAGTGATTGTTGTGTGTCATGTTCCAGATGAATTGCAGAAATCCCTAAACATTTTCTTTTTCAAACCATGGTGAAAAATATCATAAGATATTTGTTTGTATACATATATATATATATATATACACACACATTTAAGTTCTAAAATAGCAAAATACCATATTCATAATCACAGATTCCTAATAAATAGTCCTATTGGTAACAATGCCGCATTTCAACTTGTCTTTACATGTTACAGCATGCTCAGCTTAAATTCAGTTTAGTTCACACATTTATGCATATGGTTATGTATCTATATAAACATGGCATTTGAGTGTTTCCTTGATGAGAATTGCATTTCACTTACAGATAGAGATGGTCGGATTGTGGCTGAATCATACGTGACTCACGTGTTCACTGACACATTTACTAGAATCTAACATGGGAAATTGAAGTGATCTTAGTTTCATTATGAAATATATAAGCTGTGACCAAGAAACCTTTAATCTCATGTGGTATTGTAGATTTGTTTTCACAAATGTATCACAGATGTATACTACATAATATAATAATGTTCAACAAAATAGTAACTTATGGACGGATTGCACCAGCCGACCAGCCAGCACTTATTGTGGAGAATTCTATTAATATGAGGTTCTGATTGAGCAATCTGTCTCTAAAAGAAACAGGCTGTGCGGATAAGGAACAGAAGTAGACGTCTCAAGATCCTTACTTTTAAAATACCACAAAAAGCAGGAAGAAAATTTGTTCAGGGTTTCCTCTTTTCCCAAACAGCTTTTCTTGAAACTTGCCATATTGTTTCCATACAGCAATCTTGCTCAAGTGTTCAAATGTATTTTAGGTCAGTACATTAATGTACTAATGTAAGCTCGCACAAACACACACATACTTGCATTTGAGCCTTCATAGGCTCAATGGTTTTTATACTGTACTTTACTGGTTCTAAATCGCCCTACCCCTAAACCTTACAGAAAAAGACTGCCTTTTTTTTTCTTTTGTTTTACGGGGACACAGGAAGTGTTCTCATAAACCGTGTTTACGTTGTAGCTCCCGTGTCATTATAAACATTTGTTTCCTCATAAACCGTAAAACATGCACAAACACAGCCAAAGTGTTTTTCGAAGTGAAATGGGTGCTGGATTATTTTTTTCTCATGCACAAGGGGGGATGTTTTGAAACTAAAGTGTTAGAAGAAAGTCTTAAGTTCTAAGGGCATGAGGTGCTTTTCACCCACGCATCTGAGTCTCCGGCAGTGCAGAGTTAAAACTACACCCAGAGAAAGCAGTAAAAGTGTCATTCTAACAGAAGGTCATCTGCAATTTTCCAGACACCTCAATTCTTCTGTTCTATTGAACATTCAGCTTCCTTTTACGTTCCTATCTTTTGGGTGCAAAGCTCCGACTTGACAATCGTTTCAGCACTTGTCTGTTTTAAAGCTGGCAACTCTGTTATAATATTAGCGATAGTTTGTTTAAGGGTGCTTAAATTGAGCAACAAGCACCTGGTACTTGTGAAAAATGTGTACTTCTCATCGCACATTTAAGATATCTTGTTTCACACATTAAGCTTAATGACTTTATTATTTTTTTTTTTTATTTTTTCTCTGGCATGTGCTCTGCGAGACTGTTCGAAACTGTATATTTGCATTGGAGGTGTGTTGCATCTGTTCATGGTGATTGCAGGGACTACCCCTTTCAACAGTGACCAATGACTTTTTTTCCTAAAGCGTTTTGTAATTTAATTTGAAAAAGGTTTGTACATGCATTCAAAAATGTGCACAAATACACCGATAATAACACTCTGGACCTGAGCCTAAGGATGGCTGTAGTTGCAGGACTGTCATATTGTATACATGATATACTCTAGGTGGCCACACAGCTCCAGTGTGCATTTTGTTGTGCAATGACTATAAAGTTGTATCTAATCTAATAATTGTGAATACCATAACCCAACGATAGTTCTTATAAAATTAACACTAGCAGTGAAGTCTGACAAATAACATTTATTTAAGCAGATACTGTTGATGCTATTTGAATTTAAAACATGTATTTTTATCATTATTTTTTTAATTTTACACTTTCTCCCATTTATTTTTCTATATTGATGTGGTTTTTAAAACCCATATTTGCATTGATTTTGCTGTAGAACTTACTAAATATGGATTTTTATTTAGTATTTTTTTGCCACATTTCCATCGAGCAAATGTTTATCTTCTATTCACTCCACAGAGAGTTATAAACCTGAGCAGTGATCAGAAAACACTCTGTGTTTTTATCTGTCCACAATGTTCTCATCTGTTTAAACATTTCGGTAACACTTTATTTTGATGGTCCCTTTTGAACAATCTGTTCAAAATTAGTAGCTTTGCACCTACATGTAACCTAACTATCATTAGAATATTAGTACACTCTCTAATTAATATCTGCTAACTCTTTATTGTGATCATCTCCCAAAAGACTGAATTAACTGACTATAAGTAATTTTGCAAGTACATATCAACTTGTTCTAACCCTAACCCTACCAGACTACTAATACTCTGCTAGCACTCTATTGACAGTTAGTAGATATGTAGGTGCAATGTTACTTATCATCAACAGAATACGTTAAAGGGACCATCAAAATAAAGTGAAATCAACATTTCCTGTAGAAATTACGGTAACTTACTTTCAGCAGTAAAAGCTGAGCAAAGTTAAAATGATAGACATGACATCTGACGATTTGGCTAGAAGAGAGACATTTTTAATTTGTTTTACACATTTATTTATAGTATGTGGGTCATTCAACAATATTGTTGCCTTTTGCGTCCCTACGAAATTTATTTATTATTATATAATTTATTTACTTTAAATAATTTATTTATTTTCCTTTGACATGTTTAACATGTTTCAGTGCAGTTACAGTATATCAGTCTTAAATCAATGCTTTGTCTGTCCACAAAAATGGTCCCTCCATTGGATTCATTTTAAAGCACTGCCAAGTCGCACAATCCTCTCTGCAAGACTGTCTCTCTTCCCAAATCTAGTAAAAAGCATACAAGTGAGTTAAGGGAAATGTTTTGTAGAGGTATCAGGCGCCACTCTTCTTGTCAATAGATGACCCCACTAGGACTCCTGTCAGTTGATATCCCAGAGTCCTCTGGTGTAGCGTCAGACAAGCGGCTACTCCGCAAACGACTCAGTCCAGGTGTAACAGTTTCAGCTAATTGCCTCATTAATGATTAAGCACCTCCAGCCTGCTCTAGCACTTCGCTTTGTGGGGAGCAAATTGTTCTGATTGGTTTTATGCTGTCAATTATTGATGAGACAGCAAGCTCAGATGCTAGCACCTGGGTTAGAAGCTTCTCAGAGAGCCATCTCCTCCATTACACTGCACTCTTCATTGCTAGTGATAAAAACAAAATTCCCACTTTAATGGTAATATCCTGTCCATGGGTCACATTGAGAAGCTTGAATTTGTAGTCACAGAGGACACTAACCGAGTTCAGTGTTACATAGATACCTCTGTAGATGAATACATTCTGGACATGGAAACTATGCTGAGTGTCTCATATTCAATTTCAGATCTGAGGCTGCTCTGAGTATGTATGGTCATAAAAGCATTAGGGCTAAAATAAGTTCCCTAACCTCAGCTCGTTTCTAACTTTGAAGAGATACATTTAAACGTTTTCCCCAGATCCCTGTGGATAACATGGGTGATTAGTAAACCTACTGTTTGTTACCTTTGACATTAAGATGGAATAGTGCATCTGTTAGAGAAGGATAAACAGAACGTTCTGTGGTTCTTAAGTGCAAGAGAAACTCATTGTCTACTTTCACCGAACAAAACAAAGGTCAATTTCTGTGCTTTGTTTCAGATCATAATGAGTGGCATTTTTAGGCATCATAAACAGGCTCCTATGCATAGACTGTAGTTGAGGGTGGTTACATTGTACTGGGAAACCACATGGAATCCCTAAATAAAAGAAATAGTTAATGGATGCATGTAAATAGCATAAAAATAAAGAAATAACTCACTCTGTATTAAATAATGTTTGCTAAATTAGAATTTTATGAAATATGTTGAAAAAAGTACTAAATTAAACATGTTTTTTTTTGTTTGTTTGTTTGTTCAGACGGCACTCTTACTCTAGCTAGTGGTGTGACAGTTACATTGTCTAAAAGGCTAAACATATGTAAATTGTCACCATATGTGAAATAAAACATTCTGTATAAATACTTGAAGTCGCAGTGAGCCAAAGAAAATTGCCACTGCACTAGCATTTGGTTATTTTACACTTTGGTCACTTATTTCAAGGCATGTTTTTGTTTTGTTTTGCAGATTTGCAGACACTTTACATTACTGCTTTACATTACTTACTTAAGTCACACCATAAACAACACCAAAATTACTATAATAAACATTCTGATTGTGCTGCTTGGCATACAGGCCCACACTCAGAATGAGAGACAGGCAGCAGTAACACACAGCTCTCATTGAATGCTGATGATGGTGCATGTACTGTAAGTGGAACGCAGATGTTCATATGCAAAAAAAAAAAAAAGCTATGTAAATAAGACTCCTCATTTATGTACCGGCAAAAATTGACAGCTGTTAATGTGAACCTGGTCTTGAAAAAATATGTATCTCTGCGCAAAACAATTTTTATGTACCGTACTGCACGGTTTACCGCAGTTTCAAAGAGAAATTTCCACTGAGTGGCGCTAAAACACAGGTTTGATGCGTCAAATATTGCACATTTTTATCATGTTGATAAGTACAGTATTTCGATGCTTTAAATATCCATGAATTGCCGGTAAAAATTAATGCTCTATCATGTTGCAAATATGCCTTACACCAAATCCAACCCTAAACCTAACAAGTTAACAAGTGCAAAACTAATATTAAAAGTAATTTGTTGATGCAAATGATGTAACATTTTTCTTTTTTGTGTGGATTAGATTTGTTTTTGTCAAACTGTAGTTACCAGTGCAACACCATATCACTTGAGCTACCAAGTAAACCTGCCATCTTCGCAAACTCATAGATATGAAGCTGGATATGTGTAATGCTAATTTTCAAAAGCATCCCAAAGTTTTCAAATCACCCAGCATATTATTATTGTTTTGAAGTCATAACATGATAAAATTCTAGTAATTGTGCAAAAATCATGCTTTATTTATCAGAGCTCTGCCTCTAGAGTTCATCTCTTTTGGAAACTGCGCTGATGTACTTATTCTGTGTCTTGCTAAAAAGTGCACCCAGGTGCATTTATGCCATGAGACCATGGTAGGTTAATGCAGAGTAACCATTTTGGATTGACAAACTGTAGTAATATATGAGATCTATATCTATTTGAAATTAAAAATAATTTTAAGCTGTTCCCTTTTGTTTTCAAAGCACAATTCAAAATTCCATTCACTGATGCTCTTAATCAGTAACGCTAAATCCAGGATGGGTTTACACGGTGTGCAGTGTGATGACCAACCAAATATCCAGGTGCTCTTATGAAAACCAGGCTAAAAAAATGTGTGTGCACCCCTGTGTACTGTATATAGCAGATGGTGATTATTATGTGGGGCTGTTTAAACCAGACAGGAGATTAACAATCTTGCAACTTGATTGATTCGTATGGGACTTTTTTTTTGTAGACTAAAAGCTTGTTTTCTTAAAGTAGCAGTTACTGTACATGCCGAATAAACATAAGAGTTTTTACTTAATGGCCCACCCACATGCAGGAAAGTGTGGGGAACCATGAATCATCCAGCTGTAGCCTTCATCATTCCCAGACATGCCTTTTGGATGCAATATGACTGAATTTGAAGGATACAGTGTTTAGACTGTAATACTGTTTACAACTTCAGTTGCTGTATGCTTTAAAACTAACCATTTGGTCAATACATAAATACATAGTTTATTAATTAAAGTTGCTTAATGGTAAGATAAACTAAACTAATAATTATGATTTTTTTAATTAAGGGTCTGAATCTACTAATGGAGGGTAAATCGAGAATGGACCAAACACATTATAAAAATGTCTTGCTCATCTTCTTTGTTTGCCTAATGTCCCGAAGCAACACCAGTTGCACTGTGTTTGATTTGTATTGCTTATTTTGTTTTCCATCAGTTTGATTTATTTTGAACTTGATTCAGTTACACTTTTTTTTAATAGTCCACTTTAGACATTCTACAAATACAATACCTTTGTAACTATATGCAAACTAATTCAAGAGTTCACGCTTTCCTCATAGATAAAATTTGGCGTGCTGTCTGGGGAGCGAGCCGGGAGAACGGCGAGCTCCGAACCCTAATGGTTTGAACCCTAGCGTGGGCAAGAGTTCGACGTTCGCTCGGTCTCCGTCTGCCCCCCAAAAAGAGCTTTGAGAGGACAGCAGCCAAATTCGTGCCCACAAAGGAGGCAATGAGAGAGGATGCTGGACGGGACTTTTTTTTGGGATATAAATGTGTAAATGGAGTAAGGCAACCGAGCTGGCCTGGGCTTCCGGTTACCTGATGGAGAAGCATACAACATGAACCGCTGGTTAAATAAATCGATGGCTGAAAAAATCTACGAACCAAAAATGGGTGAATGGGTGCATAGAATATGTTACGTGACCGCGGGGAAGTGAAAGGAAATGCCGTGCTGGCGTTCTGGATACACGACTTGCGTATTACGTCATCTGGCAGTGCCGACCAGTTCCGCGCTGCCTTGTTGCTTGCGAATGGGAAGTTACAATGCTCGGCTTTGTTTTGCTTCTGGGCTGAGGGAAAAAATGGCCGACGATTGTTGAGTAATGTGGTTTCTTTCACTTGGATTGCTTTAGCAGCATGCGGCCTCGAATCGGAAGCCACGTCTCCCGTGGGGATTCAGGCTGGCTGGCTGGAAGGGAAGCTGAGTCCTTTTGGCATCTCGCTGGGGAAGTTGTTGTGAGCCGTGTTGTTGTGGTCTCTGCTAGCTGCCACGGGCTCTCGGTTGGGCTTGAGCGGTAGCAGTTTGTTGGAATGCAGGCTGGAGGATCAGAATCTTCGCGGAGGAATGTTAGGCAGACGAGTCAAAGATGTTGTGTTAGTAGGATATGTCTTTGGTCGTGCTATCCGAAAGAGTGCACGAAAGCGAGATGCGGGAGAAGGGAAGCTGGGATATTTACAGTGAAGGGGAAATGATTTGATTGGGTGTGAAATGAAAAGGGAATGATTAGGTAACGGGCTGCCAGCCGTGCGTGATTAATTAGTTCTCCTCTCGAAATTATGTTGTTTGCAAAACATTCACTTGTCCTTAATTTGCAACTACATTTATAACTCTCAGTGTAGACTGTAAGGGTAGAATAGCCAGTATGTTGTGGACAAAGCGAAATAAAGCATTAGAATTTATTAAGCAGACAGTCTACTGATTCTCCAATGACTGCTAGTTGACATGTAACAAAGTCACTTAATGTAGAATGTCTAAAGTGGACTATCGAAATTAAGTGTTACCCATTATTCAATATCAAAAAGTAATGTCTGCCAACCAACTAACACTGATTAAGTTAATTGGATTTTTGGACCATTACTAATGAATACAAGTACTCTTAAAATTAGAGTAGAAATGCCAGAAAATATTTCACTGCATTAAATGGATGGATTTGAAGATGTTTGTATAATATAATGTTGAAAATAATATTATAATGCATGTGCATTCACAGTGGTGATTGCTGAAAGGTTGCAAGGTGTTTGTAAAGGATTTTAGGTAGTGGCCATTAATCACAATGCTGATGAGTGTTCTCCAGTGGTGTGGATTTAATTGAATCTGAAAATGGTGCTACCCCAAGCGGTGACCGCTGTCGCTCCTAATCTTGGTGTGGATGATGGCCCACTCACACTCACAGGGTGGCCACCCTACTTTTTGGTTTCTTCTGAACAAACGAAAATATAAACAGCCATGACTCATTTTACATCACTGGCAATCTCACTCCATAGAGTGTCTCATGTGTCCCACACACAAACAATTACTCATATATGTCTCTTCCTCTCTTCTTCCTTCTTTTTACTCTCCTTACTTTCGCTTTCTGCAGATATCATGGTGGCAGTTAACGAGATGACTCTCAACACAAGGCCTTCCACAAAGCACAAGACCTCAAAATCTATGAAGACGATGCAATGAGAATCAAATCCATAATTCCCCATCTTCCCCTGGCGCTATTCTTAAGGAGCCGAGTCCTTTGATAAGATCCATTTTCTTCAGCTGCACCTGCAGCTTCTTTTTTCTACAAATAAACATATTAAATGGAAGAAAAATGGAAATGTGAAAGGAAACCTTAAACCTGAAAACGGCCAACCTTGAGGAAAGGATGTTATTCTGCTGTTGAAAACACTCTTTTCTTTTCAGGTGAAAAAAAAAAAAAAAACATCAGTGCATGTTGCGATTAATGATCAACAGACATTGCTTCACAGGGGCCACACTCAGCATCTTTGTAGCAAACTTTATCCCAATATTGTAATTATTGCAAGCAGGTATAGGCTACCCTTTTTTTTCTTTCTTTTTTTTTCTCAACATTTTAACCAAGATGGCGAGAATTATTTCATTTATTTTTTCTACAATTTAATTCCCCCTATCAATCTCAATCATGTTATGTAGATTTCTGATAGTTAAATTAAAGCTAATAATTATATGTAAATCTGTAGGGATAGAGCAAATTGGAGCAAAACTTGGAAGTGAAAATGGACTGGTTTTATTTCTGAGAGTAAATATTTGCTGCACATACACATCTGATGACCACTCTATGATCCTAGTCATTCAGCCCTGTTAAAAATCACTACGAGTGTATAAGTAGCGGTCATTGTGCCGTCCCAGTGATAATTCTTCCAGCATCCCTCTGCCTCCCCTTATCCTCATCTATTTTCTTGCCAAGTCAAGTTTGTTTACCATTATCTAGCAGGTCTGAATGGGCAGGCATGAATACTAAGTTATAACGTAGTTATCCAAATTCCTACATAAGCTGTAAAAATCAGAGAAAGAGAAAATATTTCATATTTTATTCACTTTAGCCATTGGGTTACCAATTTAACACAAATTTTAAACGAGGTCAATTGGTTCAGGCAAAGCTTTTTTGCTCCCTACTCGTCACATAAGCTTGGTAAGGACTACTTTGGTGTCACTTTGCAATGCACTGGATACCTCTTTGTTATGCATGTGTAACTGTAGAAATTACAATTGTTATCATGATTGATCACATACAAAATAAAATGTTTTATTTGCATAATATATGTGTGTGTTCTGTGTATATTTATTATGTATATATAAATACACACACACAGTATATATTTGGGAAATATTTCCATGTATTTATAGGTCTATATTTCAATATTAATATATAAAAATAACACTTTTTCCTGAAATGTTAGCATGCATGTGTGTGTATTTCTGTACATAATAAATATACCAACCACACATATATACATATACATATATTATGTAAACAAAAAAACTTTTATTTTGGATGTAATGTTTTGATTAATCATTTGACAGCACTAATATTTATATATTACATGGTCCTGATCAAGTGGAGTATGTAATGTTGGAAGTAATAATGTGTTGGTTCAGTTAACTTATTATAGGAGTATGATACAGACACCTTCTCTTTTGGAATATATTATTTCCTTCATTCTTTCTAAACTCTCATCCTTCTGCATGTGAAAAAAATTAGAGAGCTTTTGTGTGGCCCTCTGTGACTCTAAGACTGACCCATTACCCTGCATTAGCAGGATGTGGGTGATTTTGGACCTCCTGGAGGAGAATCCTTCAAAAACAATCTGAATTCCCTCATCTCTGGGACAGTGGCCAATGCAGAGAAATGGATGATCCTCCTTGCCTTTCTGAGTTTAAGCAATGCAGCCCAATTTTGTAAATTATTAGATAGGAGTGAACACAAGCATAACAAAAAACGTGGCTGTTTCTGCAGTGGTGTGTTTGAAGACGCATGATGTGCACGCAAACACGTAGACAACTTTCCAAGGACCTTCATTGTCACCAACACCTTCTCTTTCCTTTTTGTGAATTGCATATCTTTTTCAAAGACCAACCCAGCCAATTCGCTAGCATGAGTCCACACACACCACACAAATTTACACTTCAACTGAACTGATAATGCTTTGGCTGGAACCACAGCTTACTTAAGTAATGAGATTGGAAACAAATCGTTTTGGTTGTGTATATAATGTAAACTATTACCAATAGCTATCTGCATGCTGATGCATAGCTGAAAGAATACTGAAAGATTGGTCAAAGGCAAAAACTACATTCTAGATTTCATGTAACCTCTCCCAACAGCACATAGGGAAATGTGAAGTGGGGCATTCCAATTAACCAGTAGCACACAAAATGGTGTGGGGCAGCTTGCCAAAGCCATCTATTTTTTTTTCTGGTGTCACAAGGAATTTATACATCTCAATGAGTCACAGTGCCAGTTAGTTTACTTTGAGAGTGAATGCTCAGTCTCAACCCCCCACCCCTCGATGCTGCAGGGAATCAACAGATTGGAGGTGTTCTAATTCACAGTTTTGACCATTTTATATAACAAAAATATTCATGATCCACACCTGTACCTTACTATACCAGACATGGCTCAGAGAGGAAATTAATACAGCCCGATATTTAATTTACAGAAATTATTCAAAATTATTATGATGATTGCAACAATACATGACAGATCACATCATTACAATAACACATACCATTTGGTGTGGAAAGAAAAAATACCATAAAATCAATCCAACTTTAATTATATAATTATGGAATTTTATTAAACATTTTTTTAAGATTTATTTTTTTATATTTTATATATATATTTATCTCATGTTTTCTATGGTAATTTGTAAAAGCTAAATGACATGTGACTCCACGGCATCACTAGCAATGTTTAATTGCTCTTTAATTTAAAATATATGTTTTAACAGTTTTTTTTGTAATTGTTAAATTACCAAGTACAACAAAAATGAAATGTGCTCTTCAAAAAAAAAAAAAGGAGGGGGAGAAAGCTTTTTTGTGGGTAATATTTAGTACTGGTTTAGAGTGCTATCTAATGTATGTATATAGTGTAGCACTGTAGCGAAACATCACATAAAAATACAGACTACATAATGGTATTGTTCACTGTGCAAACAATGGGCTATTAGTATAATCACAGTTCAAGAAATATTACTCTTATATCCCAAGCTGAAGTAAATTAAAATGATGGATATCCTGATGGCAGGGAATGGGATTATAGATGTATTGTCCAAATTCAGATTTACCTCCCCATTTTCTATGCTCTCTCTATCACTGCATGAGCCCAGATCACTCCATTGCACACTCATACACAAACATGCACGGCCCTTCCATTTAATCAAGCATTGGGCCACTCCTCTCCTTCACAGACACGCAAGCTGTCAGGCCAGAGCAGCTCATTAATCTCCAGCCAGGAAGGCAAGAGCAAGTGGGGGAATCGGGCTGTAAAGGAATTTTTTATTTATTTATTTATTTATTTATTTTTTGTATGTAAAAAGAGGGGGTCAAGATAATAAGGGCTTTTCCAATTGCAGGCAAGACATAAAATATATTGTAAGAGTCTCTGAAATTGCACCAGTTCAGTTCAGGGATTTAAAAAAAAAAAAAAAAAAAAAGTTCAAGCCTCTCTCTCTGAGCATGCAGACAATAAAAAGGAAAAACTCACTATTTTACCTAAACCAGTGCCTGAGAAAAAAGGCTCACTAAGAGGAATCTAATCTAGTTGAATTAACTATTGTGTCATATTGTTTGAAGATTATTTTCCTCCATCTTTCCATCTTTTTTGACGCATTCAAAATTTACAGATATGTTAAATAAAACAAATAAGTACAAAATAAATAAATAAAAACGTGTATAGTAAGTAGACACTCAGTAGTCAAGGGGTGTGTAAAACTTTTGTGAACAGGGCACAGATCACATGATGACAACTAAATCTTTTTTTTTCTGGGCCCAAAAAAAGACCTGAATTGACAGTTTTATACCAGGCCCAAAACTTGCCAACTGTGTCCCAGTTTGACTGAAATCATGACTTTTGAGTAGAAAGTTGCAAGCCTATGACCCAAACTAGCTAAATGGAATTTTAAAAAGAGCAATCAAGCTTTGAGACTGTTAACCCAGAAGCTTTAAGAAACTGAGGCAGTAATAATCTAAATTCTTAAGCTAAACAAATGTGAAGCTCATCCTTCTACACCTGTCCAAAAGAGGTATAAGATTTTTCCAAGAAGTATAATTGGATGATTCTTTTAGGAGGGGGTTCCTCTCAAAAATATAAAGAAAGTAAATAGATGTAAAATGAAGTAAGTGATAAATTGTCTGGGGACTGGAGATTTTAGCTTGTGCCATTTCAGTAAGCAGCCTGACACCTTAATTTAGTCGATGTGTACCAGTGCTTGCTCATTGTGAGATGAAACCTTTCCTTTAGCATAAAAAGGAGGATGTCTCATGCTGTAAAGCTACTGACCATAAGTAATCCTACTCTTTTTGCCAAAGCAAAAGCCACAATATAAATTGTTTACTATTACCTTTTCCAAGTGACAAAATGCAAAGCATAGCTCATTCCAGAATGTCTGGTCCAGAATGCAAGTTGCTGTGCATCTTTGTGAACACTAAACCCCCATGGAGACCTATCTCATCCTCGAGAAACTAATGGAATCTAGCATATTTTCAGCCACAAGAGGTCAAGTTATAATGTTCATTTTTTAAGTACTGATGCTTGGGCAAAATTAAAAAGCATTGCTCCTGTTGTAAAGATGTCTCTCCAGGGGCTTACTCTTTCAGCCAAGGTTAATTAGTGTTTTCCCATAATTCGAATTTTAGTGTTGAAAGTATATATTACACAGAGGTCTGTAGCCTGGCCTTGATGAGGTATAGATGGGTGCAGGTCATACCCTAAGGACAGTGTAAGCTAGGAAACAGCCACTGTGACACCACCTGACTTGAGTGACCCATGCCACCAATAAGTTTTATTAGATATCAAATTAACACCCCCCTTTACAAACACACAACCTTGGATTCTCCCATGGAGACTGGCAAATTATTATAAATCTGGTAAGGGAAGATAGAAGGAATGTTGGGGTGAAAAGAGGTTGAGGTGAATTGCATGTTCATCATAAAGCCTATCAATAAAAAAGCAAAACATTGGCTTTGCTTTTTGCAATAATTAAACCCCTTGTGGAATTTGCCATTGACTAATGTTACAGCATTATCTCAAGGGTTTGTTAATCAGTGTCTTCCATATAAAATGTGCTGCACTCTAATGCAATCTTCTAGACTATTTGTTGTTCTCTGGGATATGCGGTAAACTGTATCTCTATGTCATCTCCATTTATCCTACTTTTGGAGACAGAGAGCCATATTGTCCTTTTTGAGTATTTTTTATATGCTAATACTAGTTAGAGCAATACCGTACAATCCAGGAACTTAGCAGATGCCATGACAGATCACAGAAAGGAAGCCCTTGTCCATATGTCTTCTATTATGGATGGAGATGATTTGTGTTGTTCTGGTTGAAGTGTTCCAGACAAGGAGGCAGAGTCCTCTATCAGTGCTCTTAGGGGTTTGGCTTTTGGTTTGAAGGTTTCATTCACTCTCTTTCACCTGCATGTCCTGTGTGCCCTTTGAACAGCATCAAGCAACTCTTCCATCTTTGCAAAAAGGAACAAAAGCCAAACAAAGAACAGAAAACAAAGTAGGAAAAAGGGAAAAGCAGGTAATTGTAAATAAGTGTATGGTTATGACACTATGCATGTTGATACATTAGCAATTTGTTCAGGTACTTTTTTTAATGTATGTTTATTTATTTATTTATTTATTTATTATTTTTTTTTTTTTTTGTAATCCATCCAAAACTAAAATGCATGTATGGGAAAAAAAAAACATTAAAAATAGAACTGAAATGACCATGTCGGAGAGGGAAGGAGGGTAAATCAGACAGTGTTTTTTAACACAATGATTCATTTATTTAATTTTAATGTATTGTTAAATGACTATATGATTATCTGTTATGATTACATGGTTTTAAAACATTCTGTCAAATGAAGTAAAATAAGTTTGAGGCAAAGCAAATCTCAAGACTGTTCTTTATTCTTCTGGTTACTGGAATGCTAAAGATCTACAAGATGTCATTCAAATATTTGTGATACGTCTTGTAATTTTGGGTCAAAAGTTGTAATCATCCATTAATGTGCTGTAGTTCATTTTCAAATCAAGCCAGATACCTCTGGACTGCATTGTTTATATTTTTACCAAACATGTTACTAATGTATAATTTAACATATGCTTGAATACATACAAAAATAAATAAATAAACTAACATAAAATTTCTTACAGCTCTTAAGTGTCTTCGAAGTACATTTTTATAAAAACATGATCAACATTTGAAAATAACTTATCAAAAGTATACTTTCATACCATTAGAAAGCTGAGACTTCATACAGTATGAGACACAAGAATGGAAATTCACCCCAACAGACTCTTCTCCTATAGTACAGTATGAGATTATTTTTTTTATTAAAATATTGATAAATAAATATTTTTTAATAATCTTTCTGAATAGGTCTTTGGATGGGCTTGAGAATGTGCATTGCCTCAATCATAACTATGCCTGATATCTTTCATGAATGCAACGAAACCATTTTTTGTTTTCTTTTTCTTAATATAATTCTTATTTTATTTGTATGATTTTGTTTATTTATTTTTTATTGGGAGAGGGATTGGTTGACAAACAGAAATGGAAAGTTTTTTTTAAAATGCATCACAAATAATGATAGTTTAATAAATAATTATTGTAACAAGAAACAGTCTTTTTATGATTCTGTGTTTAACTTAATTGTGCAATAAAATCAAGTTGCACTCACATGCACTACACTGGCACTAAAAGGACAGTTGAAACACTCCCTTATGAAGACCATTATTTTGCCAAGTACAAAATGTTCCTGTATCAAAGGCAGAAATTTTGTTAGCCCTATACTTCCAATCAGATTTGAGGGACACAGAAAGGGGCAAATATTATTCTGCAAGCAACAAATTGTGTTAGTTTAGAAACACATCCAATGTTTAGTACAATCACGGTGACCACAACCTTATACACATCTGCTGTCCAAATTACAGACAACAGTCTGGTGCTTTGATTTTGGGCATTTTATAAGCTTTGTGCATAAGTGCATCTCAGCAGCCACCTGCAGTGGGCCAAACCTCAGCTTCAGTAAGTCTTTTAAAATGCCTTCTGTTATGTACACACACACATTTGCTACCATGTTAACAAATGAGGACATCACTCTTGCATATCACCATGTTGTACAAAAACCTTCACATTTGACCTTGACTGATCACAGCTAGAGATGGTGGAGTAGACTGGAGGACAAAACAAACACACAGACTCTTTCTGCAATGGTTTTATTGACAGGACCCAATGAAGCACACAGATCTCTTAAACCACAGTCCGCTCTAACCAGGTGGTGAATCTGAGTCAGCCAGGCATACATTTATACAACGGAGTAAACCTTTGGAAGCAACGAATGTGATTGTGCCATTGTGCAACTAATCATAGGCCTCCATCCTGTTTGTTAATGACTGTGTGAAGGTTATCGGACTCGAGAGGTATTAATTAAAAGCTTCCTTCCTGAAGACAGAAAGAGTGACAAAATGTTTAGTCAATTTGATATCAGCTAGGCTGTTACTAGTTATTGACTGATTGATTGATTAAATGCATCTTTGTAAAGAACAGCTTATTAACTTAGGGTTAACTTTTTTGATTTTAAAAAAATGTCATTATTAAGAGTGTGCAAAAATAAAGCATCTCAGTAGATGTTCTTGAACTGATAGATACACATAATCTACATAATCAAGCTCTCAGTAATGTGAATTCATTATATATTATAGATTAAATATTTTACCTTATTACACTATCAATTGTTATATATCATGCTAATTGGGACTAAACTAAATGCATTCCTAGACATTCTAATGCATTTACCTTTAGGAAGGCTATGTAAAGCTTTTGGAGGCGTAGGTTTTTTCACTGACAAAACAGCATCTGAGTTTGAAAGTCTTGCTCCACATCTTTATTAAACAGTAGTATAATTCTTGTGACTTATGGACAGACATGAGCTATTCATAAAACACATTACAGATGAAGGTGATGCATGTTAGGAGTCACATAGTGTAAAAAATGTTTTATTACAAAGCGACTTTACAAATGAGGACAATAGAAGCAATTAAACCAACAAAAGAGCAATATTATGAAAGTTATGTGACAAGTAAAAAAAAAAAAAAAAAAAAGACACATGTAGATTTGTATTTAGCCATTTCTTGAAGTTGCTTGGACTGAGTCGTGACAGTCATTCCACCAACAGGGAACAGTTAAGTTGAAGGTCTGTGAAAGTGATTCTATGTTTAACCCTTTTGCACGTAAATTCCAAGTGCTCAGACAGCCCCCTCTGGCGTGAGTTTTTTAATGCGACCGTTATTATTCCTGAATCACGTTCTAATTTCCATGGCA
>JAUMHG010000019.1:1209709-1224452 GCA_032359395.1 Enteromius anoplus
CTACAAAAAGTTGTAGTAATTTAATTTAAAGACAATCATAGACAGCATAAATAAAAGATTACTATAAGCTTTGGTTAAACATCTTTTCAGCACAATAAACAGCAAAAAAACCTTTAAAAGCAAAAAACTTTTAAAGCACCACACATGGCACTATACCTTATCTATACATTATATATATATATTTATATATTTTATACAAAGCTCTTTGCAGATGCTTTTTTATAATATTTTAACTGTCTTTATTTAAAGGCACAATATGTAAGATTTTTGTAATAAAAAATCCAAAAAAACACTTGCACAGTTGTGTATGTTTGTTATCTCAAACGTTCTGTAGGATTTGTAAATTCAAAGAAATTCCAGATTTAAATAATGAACCGTCCCTGTTTATTGTCGCCTATCAATGACGCAATATCCATGCTTTCATCGTTTTCCGGCTATGAATACTACAGTAACACGCGTGGACAAATGCAGAAGTGGTACTTATTCACTGTGCATTTCAATATCATGGATCATGACTACACCCTCCACAATCCCAAAAAATGTAGATGTCTGCAAGCCGAATTAGATATTAGAACAGTCAATGAAATAAAGTGAAAACAAATTTCGGTGTGGCGTTTCCGAAATGTAAATGACAGAGACTTCACTCACGCATGTGTTTTCATGATGGATAGATGGGTATGCAAATATATATTATTCAATGTGCAAGTAATAAATTCATGTACAGGTGGTCAGGTGATAAAACAGATATAAATGAGTTTTTCATCTGTGAATATGATTTGTAAAAAACAACATCTCCCAATGTTCAACGCTCCGTGATTGTCCCAGATAGCACACGTACATCTAGGAGACATCTATTTGACGTCTGCATTTACATCTGCGAGACTTGTTTGCTCATCTGCAATACGTCTATAGGACGTCTCCTCTTGGTTGTCAAATAGACGTCTATAAGATGTCTTTAAGATGTTTATGGTTTAGAATGTATGTAAAACTGACATCTAAAAGACGTCTGCCAGACGTTTGTAGACAGCTGATGCTTTCCAGATCAAGAGATCTTTAACAGACATTTTGCAGACGTACGTGTGCTATCTGGGGTATAATCGAACTTCGCCTCGGTTCTTGTTTTTAAAATGCGATCTCTAGTGGCGAGAACTTACATATTGTGCCTTTAACGCTGCAGTCCATAAGTTTGCCTCTTTGTCGCCATCTCTGTTTGAAAACCTAATTGCAGCTGTTTGCAGAATTGTGTGGGTTGTGAACTCACATCAGATGTTTTGAGGAGTATGTGTGGCAGTCAGTCACCAGAATTAGAATTTAAACAGGTCTCTCTAAAATGATTGAATCTGATTGGTCTTTAACAACATTCAGAGGTCTGCTTTTGTTCTCATAATAAAACATAACATAGCAATAGCAATGCTCTATAATTGCTGACCGCTCAAGAGACTGAACTTCAGTTTTTCACTGTTACAGCATTCGGTTCAGCAATTCATTCAAAAGAAATAAATTAATATACAGTATCAGTGGATTTCACTTGTTCGTTAAACTCTAAATGATTTAAGACAATTTTGCAGGACCCTTACGATGGCAATTTTACTCTGAGCAGCTTTATGCACATGAGCCCAGATGATGCTTCAGTGATTTTCTGTTTTTACAGTTTAACTGGTAAAATCCTTAGACCGTTAACGGGATCAAGATTAGAGAAAAATGGAAAGACGACATCAGTGAAGGTGGTTGTGAATGTGTGTAGATGTGTGTCAGTTACAGGGTCAGAAAATGATATTAGTCCTTCGTCATAGTCCAGATCAACTCTCACATGCTTAAGCTCCTGTTTAACAGGAAAACCGTCCTCGAACAATTTGTATGGATCATACTTCACACACCAGACATCATTCTCAAAAAAAACATGTCCCTTCCTTTGATTTGATTCTGTAGTTACTCCAAGTCTCCAGCATTCACTGTCTTTAACCTCCACTTCCCAGTAGTGCATTCCCAAGTTAAAACCTTCTGAACCAAGAACACACCCACTGATGTCAAATCTCTCTGGATTATTAGGAAGCGCTTTTTTGTTGCAGATGTATCTCATACTGGTCAAATCATCAGACAGGACAAGACATGGGTGAGCTGTGTTTGGATCCAGAGTCATAGGAGCTGATAAGGCAAAATCAGCATATGTTTATATATATTCTGATGCTCATGATAAAGAGTAAACCATGCACAGATTATTATGGATTATGAAACTCATCCTATTGATCAAGCAGTGTTGTTTTAGTAAAAATGTGCTTTAGAAATTTCAGATTTTCATCCATGTCAACTGTTACTGACAAATACATTAATTTAAACCTAACTGTAGAGATCTGATGAATCACTGTAATGTTTCAGTTACTTGTGTAACCCACATACCTTGAAGGGAATGGGGATGTCATGTCGGTGACTAGTGAATTGGGAATCTCAACAGAGAGATCAATCTACTTCAAGTGTGAACAAAATGAACCAATGCACATTGGCATGTGATATTTGCATCTACCATGCACTGTAGCATAGGTGTAAATAGGCTGCATGTGCAACACACACACAGGTTTTTGTTGGAGTCAGAAACCTGACTGCTCAGTGGTGGTGCAGTAACTGTGGTGATGGGATGTGAGGTATTCGTGCCCACCTTCAGGGAATGAGGGTTTTAACTGAGATGTTCTCTTTCAGTTACACTTTCAATGTCTCTGCCAATTAGGGCAGAAAATGGGACAGTGCTTACAAGGAGAAGGTTGATCACTGCTGTTCCTGCATAACCCACGTAGTCAGACTTGGATAACACTGCAAAACTGTGCCTTTCCAACTGGAAAGGAACACTATTAAAGCCACATCCTCCACAGGGAGGTTCTAAGTGGAATTTAAATGTATGGATGAACCCCATAGGGCCTAACTGCATTTGGAAGTCTCTTGGACAGCTCAAAACCAGTTAGAGAGGAGACAAAATCTTTGCATAAATGAGTAAGGCCTATAGCTGGATGCTCTGCTATTTTGGCTGTCAAAGGTGATGGAGGAACTCAACAGGATCTGCCCAACAAGTGCTAGTACCCAAGGTGATGGCATCTACTAACCAGTAGGCCATTCTCTGCTTGAAGACGCTTTCACCTTCTGCTGGCCTCCATAATAGAGAAGGGGTTGCTTTGAGGTCTTGAAGCCTTGTGCTCTGCCCATGGACAGTCACACAGCATGGATAGGGCAAAGCAAAGCTAGGGCTGGGTCTGCCTCCTCGAGTGGCAGCACTTGTGGTAGGAATCTTGAGCATATAGCCAGGCTGAGGACCTCAAATATTTACAATGTAACCATAAAATAGCATCAAATACAGATGTTAATTTATATAGATAAATTATCACTTCAGAGTAAAATGAAATAACCATACTGAATGTCAGGGCTAGGCTAGGCTAACCGCTAACATTGAATAGACTATTATTGAAATTAAGTTAATCCAAAGAATCTAAAACACTTAGCACACATTTATGCATATATATGTATAATCAGTCATCATGACCTCTGTAATCGGTCTGAAATACGTTAAGTCTTTACCAGATCCCCATCTACTGTAGAAACCTTTAATTGAACTTTGCGCACTCTCCCATCAGTGCTCGGAAAAACTTTAGACACAACAGCCATAGGCCACTTGTTACGAGGGCTCTGATTGTCCTTCAGAAGTACAACATCTCCTTCTTGAATATGCGGTTGAGTGCTATTCCACTTCCGACGAATTTAAAGTGTTGGAAAATATTCCCGTCTCCTGTGATACCAAAAATTGTCAGCTAGACTTTGCACCTCTTTCCACTTTTGTCTGAACAAACCATCACCTGAAAAGTTTTCAGGAGATGGAGGAACTCCAACCTTCTGAGTTAGGAGCATGGCAGGGCTCAGTACAAGAGGTGAGTGCAAGAGGTGAGATCGGAACTAAGGGCCTTGCATTAATTATAGCAGAAATCTATGAATGTACATATTACCTTGTGTGAGAGGGAATGAGAACAATGCTGCATCAAAATAGAATCCAAAATCCTCTTCACTACACCAATTAAACGCTCCCAAGCTCCCCCCATTTGTGAAGCATGGGGCGGATTTAACTCCCATGAGCAATCAGCAATCAGAGGTATTTCTGTATATCTGGGTCTTTTGCCACTTTGGAGAACCCTAGTTCTTTGCTTGCAGCTACAAAGTTAGTTCCACAGTCTGATCAAAATTGTTTCATGGGCCCAATAATGGCAAAGAATCTCCGGATTGCATTTATACAGCTGGAAGTGTCAAGAGATTCAATTACCTCAATGTGAAGAGAATTCCCTTTCGTTTGCTCTTTGCGTGACCTCCTCTTGTACGTCGAACTGAGACAGAGAAAGGTCCAAACACATCCAGACCAACATATACGTGAAAGGTAGGGATGCATTGAGACGCTCCTCTGGAAGATCAGCCATTTTTCGCGTTTCTGTGTATCCACGCAGCTTCCTACATACAACCCATTTATGTATGACACTGCCAATGGATCTTTTTCCATTGATCATCCAGAATCCTGTGGTGCGTAGAGCTCCTTCTGTAAAATGTCGGCCCTGATGCTTCACTTGTTCATGGAAGTGACGAATCAGTAAGGTGGAGATGTGATGTTGTCCAGGTAACACAATAGGATTCTTTTCATCAATAGTCACAGGTGTGTGTGTTGAATTTTTGGCTTGGGCCAACTCATTCAGGTGATTAGATTGATCACATTTATGCCAGCCTTTGCATGTAGCTGTCTGCTCTTTACTCGCAGAATGAATGGAACTTGCAATATGAATCAAGCTCGTCATTGAGATAATTCTGGGTTACACTTGTAACAGGAGTACTCACTTGAGGCAAAGGTCGAACATCAGAATCTCTCCCTGGATCCACCAGTTCGAAGATCTCTTGCAACGTTACATTCCCTTCTGAAGGTTTATAAAGAAAGTCTGGTCCTGCCAACCACATAGAGTTCTCAAGAAGAGAAGCAGGTACTGACCTAGAGGCACAGTCAGCGAGGTTGTGCTTAGTAGGTACATATTGCCATTGCTTAGCCTTCGACGACTGCCTGATCCTCGGAACACGATTGTGGACATACACGTAGAACCTCCTACTCTCATTGTGTATGTGGGCAGTCATGGCCTAATGGATAGGGAGTTGGACTTGTAACCCAAGGGTTGTGGGTTCGAGTCCCAGGTCTGGCAGGGATTGTGGGTGGGGTTAGTGAATAACCAGCTCTCTCCCCCTTCAATACCATGACTGAGGTGAGACCCTTGAGCAAGGCACCATTCCCCCAGCTGCTCACCTGTAAGTCGCTTTGGATAAAAGCGTCTGCTAAATGAATAAATGTAAATGTAAATGTATGTATGCCAATACATCTTTGCTGTCTCAGAAAAACTTTACAGAGTCTGGTTTGAAATCAATCTCATCTAAGATTAAATCTGAGATCTCGATAGCCAACACTGCGGCACAGAGTTCTAACCTGGGGAGAATAGGTTCATCTGGAGGTGTCAGTTTAACTTTACCCAGAATAAAACCAACATTGATCTGTCCATCTTCGTGGTGGGTCTTAAGGTATGCAACAGCTGCAATAGCCTTGAAAGAGGCATCTGAGATTATGCACAGCTCTGTAAATTTTGCTTTCAGGCTGCATGTCCTCTGAACATGAATTTTTTCTAGGTCTTGCAGTGAACATTTCCCACTCTCTGCATTTCTTCTCAGGGAGGGGTTCATCACAGTCATCTATTCCTTTTGACAACTCTCTCAACAAAAACCTTCCCTGGATTGTGACAGGTGCTGCAAAACCTAAAGGGTCATACAAGCTGTTAACAGTGGAGAGAATACCACGACAAGTCAGAGGTTTGGAATTATCTGGTGAATGGAATGTAAAAGTGTCCGTTGATATTTTCCAGCTCAAGCCAAGACTGCATTGGGCAGGAATGGTTTTGTCTTCGAAATCAAGATCTTTGACTCCTACTGCACAGTCTTCAGATGGAAAACCTGCTAATACCATTGGGCTGTTTGACATGATCTTGTGAAGCCTTAAATTCGACTCTGCCAGAGACACTTGTGTCCTTTGAAGTAGATCAATAGCTTCAAAGGCAATCGGAAAGGATCTTAGACCGTCGTCCACATAAAAATCTCTCCTCACAAAGTTGTAACTGTCAGTTCCATGCACAAGCTCTCCTTCTTTTGCAGCTCGACGATGTCCGTAAATCTCCACTGGTGGAGAGGGGCTGTTTCCAAATACATTTAATTTCATGCCACATTCAATTACATCCTTGTCAAGATCATTTTCACGGAACCATAGAAACCTCAAATAATTTCTATGGTGTTCCTTCACTGTGAAGCAGTGGAACATCTGTTGTATATCACCAATCACAGCAACAGGCTCCTTTCTGATCGAATAAGGATGCCCAACAAGCTATTGTTAAAATCTGGTCCTGTCAAAAATACATTTGTTTAGTGAGAGACCCTGATATTGTGCGCTGGAGTCGAACACCACTCTAATCTGATTGTTTTTTTTTTGGGATGGTAAACCCCGAAGAATGTTAAATACCAATGTTCCTGGTCATCACATAAGAAAGGGACATATTCAGCATGATAATTTTCAAACAATCTTTGGATTCAAGGATTCAAGGATTTTTATTGTCACACCAGTTCACATTTACACGTTTGTGGTACGAAATTAGTACTCAGGACCCGGACTAGGTAAATCTAAGAAGAAAAAAAAATAATAAATAAAAATAAAAAATAAATTCTAAATGTGCATATGAATGTGTATAATAAATAAATAAATATGTGTAAGTAAGAAAGATCGGTCAAGAGGGAGGTATTCGTTGTATCGCACTAGTCAGTAAAGTGTTATCAGTGCAGGTGTGTGTGAGTGAGATGAGGGGTGTTATCAGTGCAGGTGTGTGTGAGTGAGATGAGGGGTGGGGGCTCTACAGAGCATGGCTAGAGTTAACAGTCTGACAGCTTCAGGGAAGAAGCTGTTCCTGAGCCTGGTGGTCTTGCTCTGGATGCTCCTTAGCCTTCTGCCTGAGGGGAGGGGTTGAAAAAGTCCATGTGCAGGGTGTATGGATTTCTTCATGATGTTTAAGGCTCTCCTCCTGCATCGTGCAGTGTAGAGGTCAGTGATAGTGGGGTGACTACTCCCCAGAATCCTCTGGGCAGCCTTGACCACTTTCTGCAGAGCTTTCCTTTCAACAGCAGTGCAGCTGCCATGCCACACGGTGATGCAGGTGCAGATGACACTCTCCACTGCGCCATGTTAGAAACATCTCAGGGCTGAGCTCCCTAATCCAGCTTCCTGAGGAAGTAGAGATGCTGGTGGGCCTTCCTGACGAGCCGGGAAGTGTTGGTGCTCCATGTGAGGTCCCTAGAGATGAACACACCCAGTTACCTGAAACAGGAGACTGCTTCCACAGCTGCTCCTCCGATGTACAGGGAAGGAGGAGGGCGCTGGTTTCTCCTGAAGTCCACCACCATCTCCTTAGTTTTCTTAACATTGATGCAGAGATTGTTTTCTCCACACCACTGCACCAGGTGTTCCACCTCCTCTCTGTACTCAGACTCATCATTGTCAGTGATGCTGTAGGCGTACTGGTGGGCATCCACAGTGACGTCGATGGAGTCTTTGATGTGGGCCATAACCACCCTCTCGAAGCACTTCATGACTACCGGAGTGAGAGCTATGGGTCTGTGGTCATTGAGGCCTGTCACTGTGGAACACTTTGGGACGGGGAAAATAGTTGCAGTCTTTAGGCAGGTGGGGACAGATGCCATTGACAGTGAGGTGTTAAAAATGTCTGTCAGCACCTCAGACAGCTGGTGTGCAAAGTCCTTCAGTACTCGCCCAGGGATGTAATCAGGGCCAGCAAGCTTTACGAGGGTTAATTCCTTTAAGGGTCTTTCGCACTTCAGCTGCGGACACACTGAGGGGTGTGTCGCCAGGAGGTGAAGTGAGTCTGGTGAACCGGGGGTGTGTATCAGGATCCTCAAAGCGGGCGTAGAACCTATTGAGTGTATCTGGCAGAGATGGATCGCTCGGGCATTGTGCATCTCTGGTGTTATAATCTGTGATGCACTTGATGCCCTTCCACATGCTCCGGGGGTCGTTGGAGGTAAAGTGCCCCTGAATTTTCTGAGCATATGTGGCTTTAGCTCTTGCTATGCCTGCCGCCAGTTCTTTCCTTGCCACACTCAATGCTGATGTCTCACCTGCTCTAAATGCAGCATCTCTGGTTTTCAGCAGTCCTCTCACCTCAGCATTCAACCAGGGTTTCTGGTTAGGGTAGCAGGTTATTGTCCTGGTGGTGGTGACATCATCATTTGGAGATGAATCCGAGGACGGAGGAGGTTTATTCCTCTAAGTCCACCTCTCCCTCATTTGTTGCTGCTTCTCTGAAGACCTGCCAGTCTGTGTGCTGAAAGCAGTCCTGTAACACAGAGGCTGCATCAGTTGGCCACACAGTAACAGTCCTTTTTGTAGGTCTAATCTTTCCCAGCAGGGGGCGGTATGTTGGTGCCAGCAGAAGGGAGACGTGGTCAGAGAGGCCAAGTTGGGGGTGAGGAAGAGTTCCATATGCACCGTGGATGTTAGTGTACACACAGTCCAGCGTATTATCTCCTCAAGTATGAATGGTGACATGCTGGTAAAATCTGGGCAAAGTCTCCGTCAGTTTCACGTGATTAAAGTCCCCCGCAACCACATAAAATGCCTCCGGGTGCTTTGTCTGCAGAGAGCCGATGGTATCGTGTAGCTCTTGTAGCGCTACGCTAGCATTAGCATTAGCACCAGGCGGGATGTAAACAATGGTGGCCTGTTAGCCTTTAGCTGCGCCCGCCCGCTTTCCCCTCTTTTGTTCCCGGCCACATCATTTCCTCTTAACCGCTGCTCCTTATACTCTGCGCCGCCACTCTGCGGTTCTCAAAAGCTGCAGTCTTCCGAGTACTGATTTTAAGTCCTTGGATATTGTGGTAGTCGAACTCTCCCTGATGTTCATGATTTCGACCGAGCTATACTTTACACGCAGATTTATTGTAGGTCTGATGTCAAGAACGGCCTTGAAGTTGTGAAAATAAGGAAAATAAGGCTTAGTCCCGGGAGCTTGAGAAGCCGCTGCATGTACATGCACCACCATTTTTTCTGTAGTACCTACTTAAGAAGTATGTATAAAGTCTGTGAATTGCTGTTTCATCTCTGGTTTCTTCAGCTGAGTATGACGGAGTGAGTAGAGTCGAGTGACAGCATGCTCTCTGTTATTGGGAAGTGGTGGCCTTGAATCTCTGAAAGGAAGAGGACCCACCCAGCTATAATCACTGTCTCTGCAAAACTCGTTGTCCATGATGTCTAGGAAAAGATGATCCTCTACAGAAAGACCAGGCTTATTATCATCCCTCGTGCGCTGAAACACTAAACAGCCAAGGTGACTTTCCGTGCTTGTAGATCCACATTTATAGATATGAAGGATTCCTTCTACTACAGTGGCGAGATTAAAGCTGTCCTTCACATTGATGTGACATTCACATGTGGAAAAGTATGACACTCAACCATTGTCTAGTACAGCGATTCTCAATCCTGGTCCTCACTCCCTCCCACTCTGCATATTTTGCATGTCTCTCTTTGTTAAAGCACCTGATTCTGATAATCAGCTCATTAGAAGAGAGCTCCCTGCATGAGCTGTGTTCCGATCGACATTTAGGGAACACAGTGTCTGTTAAAGTTTAATTCACTTCGGAACATTCATTCACAGATTTGCACTGTAAATAAGTGAATACGATTTTCGAACACTTAAATGCACTTTTAATGGAACATATTAATTCACTTCGAACTGGAATCATGGTGGAATATTCGGTGACGTCCACTTCGCAGTGCGTATACGTTCGAGGGACCATGTCAATCGGAACAAAGCTGGTCTACCACATGTGTCTTGTAACTCATCACAGTTGGTTTGTGGGAATTACCCAAGCACACGTCTCCAAATATCAGCCACCCTATATCTGTTTTGATGGTGAAAGGAGCATTATGAAACCCATTTATCTGACGTCTCACTTTATGAACTCTCAGAGCATCACAGCACAACAGCATAAGGATCTGGGCATTGTCATCCATTTCTGGAATCTCAGAAGATGAGCTATTCTCTCCAGATGAGGATGGTTTTGAGCAACCTCTGCTGTAGGTATTTCCGCCCTATTATCTGGAATGTCATTGAACTCTAATAGAAAAGGTAGTGTCAAAGTAATTTTGCCGATAACAGACTCTATCTGAAATGCTTAAGTTTTGCTTCCAGAGGCTTTTACAGTCCCAGCAAAACTCAGACTTCACAAGTGACCTTGGTCATCAAGCATTGCATACATCCTGACAGCAGTTTCCGGGTTAACCTTAGGATACACTCTGACCAAGCATATCTTAGAACAAGATTTTGATATCGAACCTTCTCCACATATGTTGGTGCAGGCGCTGATCACCGGAGATGCAGAACAGTCTTCCTCCCCACCATGCTCTGAAGAGGAAACTGAAGTCCTAGTGATCCATGGCGCTGGTCCTGGATGAAGCGCAGCAACATGCTGTTCACTTCCACATTCTGTATGCTCGACTGCCGTTTTTCTTGAAGAAAGTGTATATCCTTCTTGCTTAGCCACTTGTAGTTCTGGCAAGAGATCTGTCAACTCTCTTAATTTGACTTAGTCCTTGTTAAGAATCTTGGGAAAGTTTTCAAGCCTTTGGAGGAGCGCATTTTCAATCTCAGTAGCACAATAACATTCTGTTAATCTTTTCCATGCCACACTTAGGGCCTGTTTCGCTGTATACGTATACATTTTCTATCGTTTTGACGTTTCGTCCACCTGGATCCGGTGTTTTAGGAGACTGAAATCGCTATTTTTTGAAACCGGGTCCCAAAGTAGATAAATCTGAAAACGACACCCTTGGGGTTTCGTGTGTACAGCCAATTCGTATATTTTGTGAAACAATGATGTCATCACATCACGTGAGACTCCACTCTTGCTCTTGAAGTTGTTATGTTCGCCATCTTCGTCTTCTTCTTCTTCGTTCATATACAGCGCGCAAGGTTATGCACATACTCAAAGTCCTCTTCTCCGTGTATAGTGTATCTCTATGGCAGAATTACAGCGCCCCATACTGGTCTGGCATATATACTACACCATTTTCAGTGGTTTCGTGTTTAGAACGAGGAAAAAAAATTATCGGAAAGGGAATGCAACAGCTTCGTGTGGACGGAGTCTTAGATTACGTCAGCTCATGTCAGTGATCCTAAGGTGGCACACCTTAGGATCACTGACATGAGCTGACGTAATCCTTTCACATGGTCAGATGATTCTTTACCGAGCCACCTAATAAGAAGGTCTAACTCTTCACCAGCAGTCAGGCCTAAGCCCTCTGTGGCTTCAACAAAGGCTGATTTCCATGCTCTATAACTCTCTGGACGATCATCAAACTCAACGAGACTTGTATTTACCAGCTCACAACGTGCTAAATATTTAGACGGCTAGATAGTACTTCAGGCTGGGATCGTTACAAGAGTAGTTTCAAAGTGGCTAAACATTAATATCCATCTCAAGAACATATCTAAATTGCGTCCTATGCTTTCAACCTCAAATGCAGAAATGTTAATTCATGCGTTTATGAACTCGACGTTAGATTAATGTAATGCTTTATTGGGTGGTTGTTCAGCACGCTTGATAAATAAACTACAGCTAGTTCAAAATGCAGGAAATACCAGGAAATATAAGCATATTAGCCCTGAATGGCTTAGCTCCTCAGTCCTTCACCGAGCTCTGATCTCATTATAGTCCTCCACGTCTGCTGCGTTCTCAAAACTCTGGCCATATGATAATACCAAGAATATCAAAATCTACTGCGGGTGGCAAACCTTTTTCATATTTAGCACCCAAACTTTGGAACAATCTACCTAATACTGTTCGGGAAGCGGGCACACTCTGTCAGTTTAAATCTAGATTAAAGACACATCTCTTTACTCTGGCTTAAACATAACACACTGATACACATTTGTTAATTAAATCCGTTAAAGGAATGTTAGGCTGCATTAATTAGATCAGCCGGAACTGGGAACACTCCCCTTAACACATGGTGTACTCGTTACATCGTAAAAAAGGATGGCTTCTAAGCTAATATTAGTCTCTCTCTCTTTTATTCTGTTCCTCAGTCCGTATACAGATCAGATGGTGTACCGACACAAAGAGATGTTCTTCAACGGAGACCAGAACACCTAAATGAGCTCCGTGGACAGATCGCCGGATACAGATGCACACATGTAATGGAGGCCAGCAAGTACAGGTAAACCTCACTCCCCTGATCTCAAAAAGAGGCGCTCTGGCGACTGACACTAGAACTGGTTAGAGCGCCTGCCTCCCATGCCGGAGACCTGGGTTCGAGGCCTGCTCAGAGCGAGGACGAGTTGTGGCAGTAGCGGACCCGGGGGGGGGGTACATTGGTGCCGTGACCCGGATGGGAGTGAGGTTTAGGGGGTGAGTGTAACGGAGGCCAGCAAGTACATGCTGTGCAGGCAAACCTCACCCCCCTGATCTCAAAAAGAGGCGCTCTAGTGACTGACACTAGAGGTCATGGCCTTTAGCCTCCTGGTTAGACCGCCCACCTCTCATGCCGGAGACCTGAGTTCGAGGCCCGCTCAGAGCGAGGATGAGTTGTGGCGGTAGCGGACCCAGGGGGGTTACACACAAATACACCTTAAGTCCTTGCACAATCTAACATGTGTTTAAATTGAACTGGAAATTATGTGCTGGGCGTCCGGCCAGAGGAGAACTGGACCCAACTAAGCCTGGCTCTCACAAGGTTTTTTCCCCCCATTGTCTCATGGATGGGGTTTTGGTTCCTTGCCGCAAATGTGAACTATACATAGGACTGGTTTCTTCTTTAAATAAAAAAGTAAAAATATGCATAGTATTAAAATGGTATACTAAAACAAAGCAAGACCCCTTAATATAACATGTAAAAAGAAAAGAACACATTTTAAGGAAACAAAATAAAAATTTGAATGATTAATTGCTGCTTTAAATGATTATGTAATTGCGAGTAGAAATTTGATTAAGTGTGGACTGTGCAGCCCTAGTTGTTAGCATTAAAATGTATCATTGCTGCTTTTTGCGGTGCAAAAACTCATTTAATTTTGCTATCACCCAACACCATGCAAGAGGTTTCTCCCAAAGAGCCTTCAGAAAGCTCTTTCAGAAAAACGTAAAGAAATTTGGTGAAGCAGTACAAACAAAACTTTTCGATTCCGAAAGCAAAATACCGAGTATTTATACCCAGAGGCAGAGACATTGAAAGTGACTGACTGAAAGGGAGCATCTCGGTTAACCCTCATTCTCTGAAGGTGGGAACAGATACATCCCATACCACAGTTGGTGTACCAGCGCTGAGCAGTTAAGTCACTGCAGGGCGTGGATTGAAAGGGAACTATATATGTCATGTTCTTCTCTTGATATAGTTAATTTAACTCATCTGGTTATTCACAAATAATAAAAAAATGTGTAAATCTTCTCCGTGCATCTTTTTCAGTGTAACAGCACAGATCATCTCCACACTTACTTTTTTGAACAGAGTTTAGCATCTTCTTCCAGACTCTGTACGGCAGGTTGCCCAAGTAACGTGGCACATAAATCAGACCACCAAAAGGAATCTGTGGATCCAGTTGTGATGAGACCTGGACTCTGGAAGAACATTCAGGATCAGCAATGCAGCGTATTTGGCTCCAGAAGCCGAGAAACAGAGACACCAGATAACTCACCTTTCCATTATGACTGGAAACTTCTGCAGAACAAACAAGCCATTTATTATCTACAAGTTAATCAATTTTCAATAAATCAATCAATGGAAGATCTGAAACTTAGACCTTTAGAAAGCAGGCATCATCGGCTTTCATCATCTTCTCCATGTCTTCGATTATATGTGAAAGAGCTGAGATTTGTGTGTTCATCTCATCCAGCTTCTCCTTCATCATCTGCTTCTTCTGCCCCTCTTCCTTCCTCAGTGAAGTGATTGTAGATGCTTCTTCATCTCTGAGAAACTGACGGAGTCTCCTAAACTGCTGTTTAATCTGATGTTCTGTGTATTTAGCTTGAGACTAAAAATCAAATCACATTCACTTTATCTCAAAGATGCAATCTGGAGCAGGTTGCTAAATGTGGGTTAGTGTAGTTGTAGTTGTACAACTGTAGTTGTACTGTAGTCTACAACTTTCTTAATTCCTTTCACTCTCATTTAAAGCAGTGTTTGAGACCTTTTAACGCTCCAAAAGCATCTGGTGGCAAAGAACGAATTTGCATTTTCAAGTGGGTGGGAAATAAGCTAATATTTCATTTTGATATCAACATGAAAAGGCTTGGGACTCTTTTTAGGAAAGACTCAGATTTCAATGATTTAGAATCGACTCGTTTGAAAGACAATAACTTTATACATGGTCTACTGTCAGATTCAAAACTTTGCTGGAGGTTTTTATTCACAAGCTGTTACACTGCATAAAATATCATTTTTAAAACTCCATAATAGGGGCACTTTAAAGTTGCCATAGAATGCATTGAGAGAATATTTTAAATTGTTCTCTGATATGTACATAGAAGGTATGTCGCTTAGGTAAGGGGAAAAAATGCCCAGAAACGGTTTTACAGGTCCATTTACAACCCTAGAATTTGACCCAAGAATGAAACAGTCTGTTTTTGCCTTATTTGGAAGGTT
>JAUMHG010000019.1:1244005-1258883 GCA_032359395.1 Enteromius anoplus
GTACATGAAAACTGTAGAAACACTGGACGTAACTATGGGGCACCAATGTGCAGTAGCAACTTTGACAACAAAAAAGGCACCTCAAGGTTGATTGAATAAATGTGTGCAAATGTTGGGCCCCATTCCTATATTTGCCGGGGCCCCCAATTCACTTTGGCAGAATTCAAATGAGCCATTTTAATCTAGATTAATCTAGACACACTCCTCGCTCGTTTACTCTCTCCATACGAAGCTGTCCAGTGCGACGCAGTGTTGTTTAATATTGTACAAATTTACCACAGACACGAGATGTGATTAAACATACCTGTCTACGTTGAGATCTCAGATCCTTAATTTCTTTTAATTTATCCTTAAATTTTGACTCTTCCGAGTCAAAATTCTTCTTTTGAACATGTTTAAAATGACTAGTAACTTGTCACACACTCAGTAACAAAGCAGCTGTCATATTTTCACTATGCTTCTCACGACTCGGGCGCAGCTTTAAACTGCGTGTGTGGTGTTGACTGCCAACCTGAGGCATAGCATCAACGTAAATAAATTCACTTTAAATTAAAAACAAAATATTGTAGCCAATACACGTTATTTAATTTTCTAAATTATGTATTATTTATATTATTTTCAAATCGTCCTGCGGGCCGGATTGGATGCCTCTGTATGTTTGACACCCGTGAGTTACACTTTTTTATAACAGGGCTGCATTTATTTTAAATAGACTTGACCTGCAATCGGTTCATTAGATAAACGCATTCCTTATTCCCAAGATGCTTTGCTCTATTCTACATTTGATATATAGATAAATAGATTATAGATAATAGGTACTATATTGGTCCCTATGGGGAATTCAAGAACAAACAAACAAATCAAATTGTTTTCTTTTTTATTTGTGACCATGCATGTTCTGCAGGATAAGCTAACCATGTGAAAGATACAGAGCATGAGCAACTGATATAAATACTGTTTGGACATTTTCGGGGAAGAGTGTGTGGGAGTATTTCGCAAAGAATTAAGTATCGTCAATAATCATGATAAGGTCAGGCCAGTCGCGTTCACCTCACAACCTAATTTGTGAACCGCTGTGTAAATCCTTCAGCCTGCCCACCGGGAAAAGTCCCGACTGTCCCGATTGCCACTCTACCCCTGCCCTTCAGGATTACAATTCACCATTAAAATGATAACATTAACTACTCTAGCTTGCCACGGGAAGGAGTCGAGAAGGCGTGTGGGTTCATTTGCAGACTGTTTATTAGAAGACACCGAGCAGAAACAGACAGGCTTTCAGAGTCGTTACCGGCAGACAAGGATGGAGGAGGCAGAGCAAGAGAGTGATCAAAGTCCGTGCGAGAGTCGGCAACAATAAATACAGTCCGAGGGGCGAGATAAAGGCGTAAATGTGGGGAAGGCAGAGGTCGGCAACAATAAATCCAAATAGACACAGGAAACACGGGTGGAGAAACTAACAGCAAGACAGCAATGGAACGTGACAAACACATCTGGGTTTTATACATGTAAAACTAGGTCAGTGGGTGGAGACTTGCAATGAAACACCATGACAACAAATAAGTGGGCAGAGACAGGAGTACTGAATGAGAGTCCATGAATGAAAACAGACACAAACACACACTGTTCGCTGGGCGCTGGAGTGCCATCCAGTGGCCTGAGCTGGCCCATCCAGCTGATCATGACATAGCTATTGTGGGAAAAGGCTCTGCCACCTGGAAAATCCTCACATTTGATAGCCTAGTACCCGGAACAACTTCTTTGTTTATAGATGTGATGACACAGTAATGACACAGTGCCATGCTTGAATTTCCTGTGAAAACCTACCCGTACCACTACCATAAGCTTGCCATTGTGAATTGGGCTAAACTAAGGTGACAGTATTAAACATTGGCTGGTCATATACTTGCTTAAATATTGATTTTGGATTGTTTTTAACCAAATGATCAAATGCAGCTTTAAACTAAATACTGAACTGAATAATATCTTCAATAGCTTTTCACTGCAGTGCCCTCAATGCAACTTTATATCTAATGACAGAAAAAACAAAGCAAAAAAAAAAAAAACCTATCAAATACTATGTTTTGGGTGCTAACATTCTTCAAAATATATTATTTTCTCAATCTCTGTATTTAAAAATTGTTAAAATTGCCACTTGTAGTACACCTGTACTACATTTTTTTACACTAGTAGACTCAAGTGGTGACTAAATATTTTTTTTTTAAATACAGAGATAAAATCACATTTTACTTTGTAGTCATGGTGTCCCAAAATAGCTTAAGTACACTCAGTTGATCTCATCTTAAGAAGTACTAAATAATTTTTTTTATATATTCAGCCCAAAATTATTGTGCAGAAATATAGCACTTTAACCCCTTAACTGTTACTCTGTCCCATCTCCTAATGTCACAATGCCAGCCGGAAGTGCTATCATGCCCCGCTAGAGGGTACTCCGGCCTGGACTATGTTTACTGTTTGTTCGTCCCTCTGCTCTCTGTTCAGGACTCTTATTATTAACTTTTTTCTCCTCCCACCTTGTTTGTCACCATGGCTGCCCAGTAGTTCCTCTGCCCCCTTGTCTAGTATTTTAGTGTATTTAAGGACCTGTCTATGTGTTTACGTTCGCTGATCATTGTGGATTTACTGTGTGTTTCTCCCCTTGTAAGCCCTCTTTGTTTTCCCCTGTGGTTTAAGTACATTATAGAAGCATACTTTTTTTTTTAACATGGGGTGTTTGACAGAAGAGAGAAAGTAAAAGTTTTGAAACCAGTGGAGGGTAACATTACTATTATTTCACTATGATACATATTACCACTTTAAGGTACTATCCACCCTGGTGGGTAGATAAGGTACAAGTTGTGCCTCTAATAAGTAAACTGTGCCCAGTAAAGTTTTTTTTCCCCTAATAGGTAGGTGTAACCTTTTTGTATGAGCAATAAAATTAGAAAATGTATCAGCTTTATCACAGTTGTGATGTATTCTGAGAATTAAACCAATAGACATACAAAAAGGTTCATAGTAGCTTTAGTGTTAATGAAGCTCTTCTGGAGGTTTACCAACCTTTACCAACCGGAAAAGTGTTGCTCCAAGCTTGCATGATGTGCATGTAATGTTGGAGAGCTCTATGTAACTGGACTCACACCAAACCTGCACACCATACTAAATGACAAGAACAATGTTTCAATTATGTCACTGAAGCTTTTTTTCTATTATGCATGTCACTTGAACATGGACTAGCCATCTGTTCAGGGTCTTTACCTGCCATGACCTGAAATGCTGGAACACACACAAAAGAGTACACAACCATTTTTGCTGCACCACCAGATGGGTTTTGAATAAATTAAATATATTTAAGAAATAGAGGAGATGAAACCTGAACACAGAACCTTTAAGAAATCCCACCACAAACATTTTACTCAAGATTGAGAGAATTATCTGATTTGCTGCCAGTTTTGGTAAAACTTAAATTTGGCTAAATAATTTGGACTTCTAAATGAAAAACTGTGAAATACAGTTAAAATAAGTAATCTTCAACTTAATCATGTATCTTTGAATGGAGTATTATCATTTTGCTTCCTTAATAACGCGGAGTACAGTGGCAAGTACATGTTTGTAAATCCTATGAAATATATTCCTGCATTGATAACTTATCAAAAAGGTGACCTGATCTTAATTTAAAGGGATATTTCACCCAAAGATTTACATGTTCATCTGCTTACTCGCAGTGTAGGATGTACCTCCAAGATGTAGGTGACGTTGTTTCTTCAGTGGAACACAACAAATATTTATATTCAAACTGTTGCAGTCTGTTAGTCATATAATGCCAATCAATGGGCACACAACCTTTGAGTATAGTTAAAAACAAAAAACAAAAAACATGTACATACAAATGGACTATTGGCATTCTATCTACAATCTCAATTAGGAGTATCAATGGTCCTTTGCACATATGAGTCTGTGAACCGCCATAAAGCAACAAAAAGAAGAAGATGCTAATTAGCTTGTACAGGACTACAGTTTAGTCGCCAGCTAGTTTCTATGGTAGCAGGGAGTTAAAATTGTTTCTGATGAAATTATTAAACAAAGTTGTTATTATGGCCATGAAGCTCCTTATTTTCCTCTTTTGTAATTTTATGTTTTGTATATTTACGGCATTTACCTTGAGGAAATTTGCTGAAAGATTAAGGACTCATCATGTGGACTGTCTCCCCTGCAAAAAGCTCAGTCCGAGGTACGTGGGTCCCTTCAAGATCATTAGACAAATTACTACTGTTTCTTACCATTTACAACTGCCAGCACATTATCGTATCTCATCCACTTTTCATATGTCTTTGTTTAAGCCTGCTGCTGATCCGGAAGGAGAGAGGGACCAGGATGAGGCCGCTACCGCAGAGATCCCTACCCTAGCACCAGAAGGAGAAAACATCTACAAGGTGAAGGAAATCTCGGCATTCAAGCCTTGCAAATGAATCCAAACATCCCTGACCATTCATCACACATGGAGCCTGTTACATTTACAGAAACTCCTCCTCCTTTTACAAAACAATATCCTCTCAGTCCAGCTGCAGTGGACATTATAATACCAGTGGTTGAAAAGTTGGAAGAGGGAGGTATTGTTATTAAAATCAACAGTCTCAGACTCTCAATTGACAGAGTGGCAAATCAGTACATTGCTAAAATCAGCCCTCTTGTGGCTGACCCATCAACAATTTTCAGTTAATCCAGAATACAAATGGTTTACAGTAATTGATATGGCTAATGGATTTTGGTCCAATAATGGTTTGCATTTACAATTAAAAGTCAACAATACACCTTTATGGTATTGCCTCAAGGTGTCCACAATTCTCAGACTATTTAACAACAATCTTTGCATAGACATTTGAAATATTTTGATTCAACATCAGTTATCATTCAATACACTGATGATGTTTCAAATTGCTCATAAAATAAAAATAAATATGAGAAAGATGTCAAGTGACTGCTTGATTTTCTGTACAGCAAAGGTCACAGAGCAAACCTGAAAAAAAGCTCAATTATGTCAGGCAGAAGTAATCTATTTTGGTTAGAGTATATCTGTAAAATGTGAACAACACCTAGTCGCTGTGAGGCTGTTAAAACACATCAAATTCCTCAAAACCATTTGAATGGATCGGAAAGGAAGTCTTAATTAAGTCTCAGATCAGGTGCTTCCAAAAGCCATAAGGATCTGCTGAATTAAATATTGATTACACATTATGAGAATAAAACAGGTAAAGAGAATCAACTCATTTGGATTCCAGCTCACATATGTATTTTGGTAAATGAGAAGGCGGATAAATCAGCCAAGCAATCCACTAAAAAAGATAATATTGAAGTAAGCATAAATATTTCAAAGGCTGAAGGGGAAAGTATTGTTTGGAAAGAAGCTGTAAAAGAATGGCAACAGCAGTAGGGTAGGGAAAATTCATCAGTGAAACTTAATCTCGCTTCAAGTGCGCTGTTACATACATGCTACTTTTCGTTTAAATAAAACTGTCTAGACGTATTCTATTTTAAGGATTTTGCTTGATTCAATGAGTTTAAATGAGTTCTTGACCCGTTTAACATACAATTATCTCCAATCATATTTTTGAACATTTAAAAAACATAACAGGGCTTGTTTTGACAAACGTAGATGGCCCTTTTTGTTAAAATGCTTCAATCTAAGTGTGTTTCATTTCAAGCATTTAAAAAGTCTTCATTTGTAGAGTACATACTGTTGGGGATAGAACGTTGCTCACTCATGGTACAGTCAAACAGTTATTTTTTAATCAATTGTATGGGATCAGAGTTAATCAGACGCATTAGGTTCGATCAGAACATTAAAACATGAGGAGCCGAATGCCACAACGAGCCCTCGTCAGCACAGGGTGTCGTAAATACCCTTGCATACCCCTTGTGAGCAGATCCAACAGAGATTGTCACAGAACAGCTTGAACAAAAGAATGTATATTGAGAATCCCAACTCAGGAAAGAGATT
This sequence comes from Enteromius anoplus, assembly GCA_032359395.1. NCBI lineage: Eukaryota > Metazoa > Chordata > Actinopteri > Cypriniformes > Cyprinidae > Enteromius > Enteromius anoplus. The sequence goes on from JAUMHG010000019.1 coordinate 1,250,001, forward strand.
GTCAATTTTGTTCAAATAACAAAGATACTGGTCAAAGACACAGGAGATCATTATCATTACATGGGTAGAATACTTAAAGGTTTTGTTGAATGGATCTCCATCCCCCCAACTCAACTAGGACCAGCCAAAAATTCCTCAGGAGACCTTTAACCCCTGGGTTTCACAAAACCACGTTCACCCTACACAAAACTGAACTCACGTTGCACAAAACTGCATTTTCATGTCTATTCAGGCCTGAAAATACACTAAACCGGACTTGAATCACTGATATGCATAACTGCATATTATGTGTATCCCACACATTTAACTATCATGTGTTAATCACTCATTGTAAATGTAGTTTGATTGCTAGTGAATGGTTTGTACTTTAATATCCGTGTTTGGTATGGTTTTACTTCAGTTTTCTTGCTTGAAATGTTTCTTTCCACCTATTCTAAGTCAAATGTATTGTATTCATGTTATAGAAATCCATGTTTAAAATTACACTTTGCAAAGTGGGAAAAACTCAGACCATGTGACTGATCTAGATTCATGGCATGGGAGGAGAAATCTCACAGCACCCTAATGGTGCGTTCACACCGGACTCTTCTCCGAGGGCTCTCTCCGGACTCCCTCCTCTTTGCTTTAGCCTCGGCTCTCAGCTAAAGCTATGCTTTTTACCATCTGTTGTGTTCTTTAAGAGACATGCCATGTGCTCCAACAGGCACTGCTACTGCTGCCTAGCCATGATGAGAAGAAAACCAGTTTAGTCTCATTTCTTTATTTCCTTACTTTATTTTCTTTCCATGAGAGTTCGTGTTTTGCATGCCGCACCTTTAAGATCGGCACTATCGACTCTAAACGGACCGCGACTCGCTCTTCTTCAGCCACCGCCCACTTCCCAAGGCTTCCACAACGACTGACTTCCAGCCAATCAGCAACCTCGGGCAAACCCCTCTCGGCAACAAGGACCACAGAGGCAAAAGCAACGCAAGTACAAACCTCCAGATTCAAGCTGAACTGGTGAAATCGATATTAATGTTAACCTCATTGACGAACTCAATGTGAGAGTTAATGTTTTGATTGATGGTTGTTCAAGTCAATGCAATAGCACCTATTGCTGTAGAATTGTAATTTTACATTTTTATTCTCTTAAACTCACTCTTTCCTTACTTTCTGTCTTCCTGCAATGCGTATGATTGTGTGAATGCGTGTTTATGTGTTAGTTTAGTTTATGTGCCTTAGGTTTATCCAATAAAGCCATATTTATAATTGAAAAGAGAAGTATCCTGTGTTTTGTGCTTATAAGTTAATGTCTTAAACTGCCGATCTTGCTACTGTGCTTGTTAATAGTGTTTACACTATAATCTGGATTTTAATATCCAGTACAGAGTTGAAGTTATACAGCTTGTTTACTGAATCACAGACTGACCCAGTGAGCCGCTGTAAAACAGTGATTCTGTTGATTCATTCTTTATATTTTCATAATGTTTAATTTTACATATTAATGGTGGAGAATGCTGGCAGTTTAATCTAAATTGTAAGCATAAACAAAGTTATTTTATCTTTTCTATTGCTGCGGAAGAAATATGAAATGCGCCTGAAGCTAGACTGGTGTGTGTGCATGTGTGTGTGATGTAAGCAGAGTGCAGCCGTTCGCTTGAATGAACGCAGGGAGAGAGCTGCATCTCAGTTGGCATCGACTGTTAAACTTCTGTAAGTTAACTTAAATTTATCTGAGATCGTACAATAAGGACGCAGTTGAGCGTGCCCCTCTTTGTTTAATAGCTGAATTGATATGTCTGCGTGTCCCAGTAATATTCAATAGCTATAGTCCCGACCAGGGAATCTCAGTCACCGTTCGCTGAACGGAGCTAAACTGCATTTGAAAGGGAAACAAATCTGTGGATAAAGAATAGTTTTAGCGAGTTCCTTATCTATTTACAAAGCCTTGTTACTCATAGTTTGATTGCAATGCGTCTTTTCCACTGTTAAAACCAACTATGCTATTTCACTCCCTAGGTTAAACATCAGAGAATAATGCTTGCCTGTTTATGTCTGTTCACTAAGTGAATTAGTCTTGCGTGCACTGCGTGTGTCCGAATTTTATTTGAACAGGAGTGCTTTTAAAGCTTGATCAAGTAAGTTTGTAAAAACCTGTTGTGTTCACGTGTCCAGAAAACTGGCACTGGCTTTTATCTGCTGAGATAACTGCTTCCACAACTGCAGCACAAAGCTGATAATTGAATCAAGTTTAACAGTTACGTTTCCTTTCGACATTTCACTTGTACTGCTTCGGCTAAGACGCTCATGGGGAAAACTCCTTTTTTCCCTCAACTGAAGCATATTTTAAAACGCAGTTTTATTATTAAATAAAACTGCATGGTCATTGGCCACTGTGAGGGGACTTATTGTAACCAATTGGGCAAGGCCCCGCGAACAGCAGGCCAATGCCGTCGACCACGCCCTATGGCGTGATACCGCTGAGCCAATGGCTGTGGATGGCGCCATGGTGGCGTGATGGGGCGTGTCCCGCGTCTATTTAAGGTGAAGGAACACCAGCCATCTTAAGATTATTCTCCTTCAGCGACGCTTTTACCTTGCTGTCCTGACTGGAAGCCTTCTGCTCCTCTGATTGCAGCTTGAAAAAATTACCCTGCCGCCACCTGGCTATTCAGAGTTCTTCTAAAAGCAAAATTTCTCCAAGACTACTCACCTCGACATGCCTGGTCGCCGCTGTTCTGCCTGCGAGACTCCTCTGCAAGCCTCCAACAGACACGACGAGTGTGTTTCCTGCCTGGGTCTACTTCATGCAAAAGCCGCCCTCGCCGGACCAGGATGCATGTTCTGCGAGCTGTTGAGTATCGCCACTCTTCGCAAATGGCTCGCGTCCTTTTCAGGGCATGAGCCTAGCCCTCGTGCTCCCCCGTCTCGCAAGAGACAGCGGTGCTGAGAGCGGCACACCGAGCTGAGTGAAGTCACGCCGGCGCAGCCCCCGCGTGCTACGCCGTGCTACTCTTGAGGAAGAGTCTCCCGTCTGCTACATCTCCGAAGAGGCACGTCCCTCTGCTTCCACAAGTCACCTCGTCTCCTCGGAGATTTCAGATGATGAGCTGCTCGAGGACCCCTCTCTCGCAGCTTCTGAACCAGATGACATGTCAGGCTTCGACGACCCCGTCCTATCTGCTACGTCTGAGTCCAGTTATTCGAGGCCGGGATCGGACGCCGAACTCTTCCGCGTCCTCGCCAGGGCTGTGTCTGAGCTGGGACTCCCGGAGTAGACTGGACGAGTGGTATCGGCCGGGGCGCCCACAAGCCCCTCGTCAGCGCACCACGCCGTTCTTTCCTGAAGTCCACGAGGAGCTGTCTAAATCATGGAAAGCGTCCTACTCCACACGGCTTAAGAATAGAGCCGCCACCGCCTTCACCTCTCTGGATAAAGCCGCCGAAAAGGGTTGCGACTCGCTGCCGCCGCTCGTTGCAGCCCACCTCTGCCCTCCGTCTTCGGCTGGCTGGAAGCCGAGACCGACGCACCCAAACAAGCCCTGCAGGACCACCTCTGTGCTCGCTGGGAGAGCCTTTTCCTACGCCGGACAGGCCGCCTCGGCTCTTCACGGAATGGCCATCCTCCAAGTCTTCCAGGTGAAGCTGCTCACCACCACCGAGGGCCCGCCTGACGAAGACGCCCAGCGCTGAGGGTGACGAAAGTTACAGCACAAGCCATCGGCCGCGCCATGGCCAGCCTGGTGGTCCTGAAGCATCATCTGTGGCAAACCTGACCCAGATCAAAGAAGGGGACAAAGTCCCTCTCCTGGACGCTCCTCTCTCTCCAACCGGGCTGTTTGGACCATCCGTTGAGGGCTTCACTGAGCGTTACACCGAGGCACAGAAAGTGTCCCAGGCTATGCGACACTTTATGCCGTAACGTTCTGCTTCATCCTCTGCCAGCCGCCCAAGCCACCAGCACAGCAGCGGAAGCAGCAGGGAGCCACCGCTCAGCCCCAGCCGCAGCAGAGAACAGAGCCACGCAGAGACCGCTCCAGATCGACTTCACGGCGCCACCCTTTTCCAAGGAGGCAAGGTCCCCGGCCCAAGTTGGAACTGGAACCCACTGCAAAGAAGCCGTCCTAGCAAAAAGCGGCCGGGCAATGGTTTCGCCGACGCCGGGCCACCCCAAAAGCTGCTCTCCCTCCAGCATCCTTTATCTCGCAAAGTTCCAGGCAAAGAAACAAAACTAAATGCTGCTTTGACAGGGTCAGTAAAAGCGCCCTTGAAGCACGCCTTTTTAAAGGCGACCACACAAAGTCATACAAAGACCAGTTTCACACAACCACAAAATTCTCATAAGTTATCAGTCCCTACACAGCGACATAACTACAGACATAATAAACCCCCTATCATTCCGCCTGAATGCCTGGCGCTCCATTCCCGGGGTGTCAGATTGGGTTCTGGGGAAAATAGAGAAAGGCTACTAACAAAATCATCCATACTTCGGTCTCAAGCCCCGACGCGCGGGTGCTGCTAGCTGAAGACGACACACTGCTGTCGAAAGGGGCGATTCAGATCGTTACCCCCTAAGACAGAGAAAAAGGGCATTACAGCGGTACTTTCTAGTCCCCAGGTGAGACGGTGAGCTCAGGCCCATTCTGGACTAAAAAGTTGTGAATAACGCTCTTTTCAAAATGATAACTCTGGAGAATCCTCTAGCAGATCCAGCCAGGAGACTGGATGTTTTCGCTAGACCTGAAAGATGCTTACTTTCACATTTAGATATCTCCCCATCACAGGCCATTCTTAAGATTCGTCTTCGAGGGGATTGCATATCAATATACGTACCTCCCCTTCCCCTAGCCCCCTGCACGTTTACGAAGTGCATGGACGCGGCGCTGAATTATTTGGACGACTGGCTTATTCTGGCCACATCGTGGGCACAGGCAGAGAGGCACGGAGAAGTTTTATTCAACCATTTGTATCACCTGGGATTCAGAGTGAATTTCGCAAAGAATAGTTTTTCTGGGCACAGTAATAGACTCAAAGCGAATGAATGCAGTGCTCTCACCAGCAGGCCGCTAACATACGACAGAGCGCAGCTGCTTTCGAGCCCGGCCCCAAGCGCACTCTGAAAGCGTTCCAGAGGATGCTCGGACTGATGTCAGCAGCCTCGCCGGTCCTGCAGCTTGGCCTCTTGCGAATGAGGCCCCTGCAGTTCTGGTTTAAGAAACGGGTGCCAGCGGGAGCCTGGCGTCTCGGCCACCTAAAGCTCAAAATAGACATCAATAGATAGTGTTTCAGAGCTGCGCTTATGGAAAGACATTCAATGGCTGCAAAAAGGAGTCCCTCACTATGTGGTGAACAGGAGGAGAGGGCAGATTACACATCAACTGTCTGGAAATGATGGCAGTGTGTCATGCGTTTCACTTCTTCCTTCCACTTCTGAGAGACAGTCTGGTTCCCCCGGACAGTATGACAGTGGTGTCATACATAAATCATCAAGGGGGCCTTTCATCAAAACGCCTTCACAAGATGGCAGCGTGCCTCCTAAAGTGGGCCCTGCAAAACTTTCGCTCCATAAGAGTCTCACATACCGGGCCTTTGCAACCAGGGCGCACAGCCCAATAGAGTAGACGCTTCAAATAGATTGGACGCTTGAAATTGACTGTGTTTTCTAGATGGTGTGCAGAACGCCAAGACAACCCCTCTACATGTGACATATAACTGATATTGTCATTCTTATAGCACCTGCTGGATACAGGCCGCGCCCTTTCCACACTCAGGGCTTACGTGGTGGCCATGTCAGCCCACCACGACCTGATAGCAGGACAAACCTTGGCTAAAGATCCCTTGCTCATCCAATTTTTTAAAAGGCGCGAGGCGGCTAAAGCCCCCCCGTCCTCATACTGTCCCGATGTGGGACCTACCCACGGTGGTAAACGCCCTCAAAGGCCCACCTTTCGAGCCCCTCCAAATGGCGACACTGATAGCGCTGACGCTTAAGACTGCCCTGCTTTTAGCACTGGCCCTGCTTGCCTGGAATTTGGGCGGAATGACTCCAAAGTCACCCTAAAACCAAGGCATGGCTATGTACCAAAATTGCTCACAACGCCTTTTAAGGCACAGGCCTTGCCACCTTCCGAGGGCCAGGATTCCAACCCTCTCTGCCCGGTGAGAACATTGAGAATTTATATTGAGTGAACAGCTGACTTCAGACGCTCTGATCAGCTGTTTATCTGCTTCGGCATCCGCTCTGGACTGGACCTCGCCGTCCACCTTTGCCAGATTTTATAATCTGGATATCCCAGCATTGCATGCTAGGGTTCTCTCTACATAGAGTTCTTAATTGCTGAGCTGGCCATACTCCGCTGCCATCTCGCATACTAAGGCTTACTAGCCTCCATTCAACGGAATTCCAGCAGGCTCTAGCCTTTATCTATAGCGGCACCCGTTACCCGGACTGCTCTACCCCGGCCGCGAACTCGTTCTCGCTGTGAGGACCCACTCACAGCGCTATCTCAACGCTTATGTCTAACTGACACCCTTCTGATGAAGCGAGTTAGACTGAAACTCATCATTGCAATGGGCTCTCTGACTGCAGCTTTCACCTCCTGTTCGCGGGGCCTTGCCCAATTGGTTAAAATAAGTCCCCCCACAGCGGCCAATGACTGTGCAGTTTCAATGTATAATAAAACGTTTTAAAATAGGCTTCAGTTAAGTTTTTTCCCATGAGCGTCTTAGCAGACTCAGTACTCGTTCCATGTCTCAGGGAACAGGGGTTACAGACGTAACCTATAGTTAATCCAACTCTGAATGAACTGAAAGTTGAAGTGCCACATCGCAAAACCAACTAAAGCGTTGTTGTTATTTGTAGTGTTGAAATGCGCCGACATTTCATGTTACATGCTTAACTGTACTTGCAATGCAACAATTCACATGCTAGTCAGCTAGAGTTGTTTGTTGCCACAGCGACGATCGTGACACGGTAGTTTTAACCTACTTTTAGCATTAACATTCAGTGGTTAAATACAGTGTGTGATTGGGCAACTCTAAAGTGATTTAACCCTTTAAACACCTTAACTAACTTCTCTTTCTTATTTCTCCCCTTTACCACTGCATTTTATGTGCTTTTACTAGAAGTGCTATCACCAAATTCAAATTTAATAACAAAATTACATTTATTTTGAATCATTCAAATTTCCCCTCAGATCATTTCATATGATCATTACTTCTAGTATTCTCTTTTTGGGCCTAATCATTGTAGGTACAAATAAGCCTTGAACTTTGAAAGTGTAAGTAAACTTATTCTACCTAATTGATTTATTAACCATACCAATCATACCATACCAGACTTATTTGCATTTTACCTTCTGTCTTTTCTGTGGTTATACCCTTAGCCACTATTGTTTTATTAAATGATTTCATTCTTATTTTTATTTTTGCTTTTTTTCCAACACAGTCTCACAACCAATTTGTCCATATTCATACAAGGTGCCAAATTTGTACCAATTCGTAGAAGAAGACCACGTGATGGGTAGGTTTCGGAGCGGGGTAAGGTTTAGGTCATTCGCACAAATTCATACGAATTAGCATCTCTTAAAATACGCACGATTTAGAATTAACCACCTCGTAAAATATGTTCGAATTGCCGTGAGATCAGGTTGTTGTTTTCCCATTCAGTATTTTTCTTACCATCTTCTTTCTCTGTGTGTATCCTAGCTTGGTAAAGACACAACTGAGCCCTATATGACATTGTTATACCTCACTTTGAGTTCAAATAAATCAAGAGACAACTCTCTTTTACTACTTTATTTGGTTTGATTAGTTGTGCAGAAACTAAGCCAACACTATACTTGTAGTTGGGATTAACAACAGAGCCTATTAGTGGACCCAATCCACTGTCTTCTTCCCTCCTCTCCTGTTTTCTCCTGCTTTCTTTCCTCATCAACTTTGCATTTGCGGCGACCTGTAAGAACCATCAATCAATTTTTATGTGAATGAGATACACACACGTGTCAAAGAAAAAGCATCCTTAAAAATCTGATGGTAATCAAACCGTTCTTTGTTCCTCTAACCTCCCTACATTTGAAAACGCAATCCAAAATGTAACATCTCATCTGACACTGAGATCCATTTAATAGAGATAAGTTTTAAGCAATTGTCGCCTTTGCAGTTGTCACGAAGTGTTAGTCATACACTGTAATTATTCCAGACAGAATAAAAAAACAAGCAGAATACACACTTCAAAATAACCTTAACGAATTCACAACACTTGACAAAATACTAGGCCTTAAATACACAAGCAGAAACTATGGGCAGGTGGAGGTGCACAGGTGGGGCGGATAAACTCATTAACTAAACAAGAACAGGAACAAGACCAAATAGGGAAACACAGGAAATGCTCAGACATGCACAGTGCTAAGTACGCACAAGAACAAGACAGCTTACCATCAGAAGACATGAAACAAGTCATGAGACAACTGAAAGAGTTCCTTCATGGCAAGCTGAACACAGATGATGTCGAACTTGTCTCATGCTCGCTGTAACCAGCGACAGAACGAAAGGCCGCTGATCACCTGATACACCAGCACATCAGAGATGACAAGCACCTGTTCAACAACCACCCAGAACAAGCAAGTCTCTCACGGCCAACCGTTGATGAAAACACTGAGGTACCACCGAACATCACCTCAGTCACACAGCACTCACTAACAAACTGTCAAGTGAACTCCAGCTTCAAGAACCACATTACTGTCTGTGCAACAGAAACCACCAGAGCACAGAAGGCCAGAAAGTCTTGCCACAACCAGAAGGCATCACAGGAGGACTGCAACATAGGAGTCAAGTCAAGTCAAGTCACTTTTATTTATATAGCGCTTTTAACAATACAGATTGTAGCAAAGCACTGAACAT
>JAUMHG010000019.1:1261130-1271639 GCA_032359395.1 Enteromius anoplus
TATTATTTGTTTATAAATATATATTTCTCATAAGGGTGTATTTAGGCTATTGTTTTTCTCTGTTCACACAAGCTCTGTGTGTGAGTGATGTGAATCCTCAAGTTATGGTTTTGATGCTTTTTTTTTCTCTTTGTTAAGGATGATCTCCTGTTGACATGTTAATTAAATTTTAAATTAATTTTCTAAAAGGTCATCTATGTTATTTTTAAGGGTGTTATATTATAATGTTGTTATTGTTTTATTTGGTAATTTTATCTCTATTTAATAAAACTAAATTGTAGTCATTTTGGATACTTTGCACCACCCCGCGGTATTTTCATGAACGACTTTAACACGCGAATTAAATTTAAATCCGGGGACTTTGCCGCGGCGGTACACGCGGCGGCAGGTGACATTTTGGTTGACAATCAGTCTCAAAATGCGTTGCAAGCAGTGTAACAACCGACATTTCCTTATTCTTCATGACATTACAGTGAAAGGTTCTGAGAGCTCACAGAGTGCACCAGTTGAAGCTGCTCCTTCTCACAATACCAATTCATGTCTTCTAAATACCATGAATGAGATTCTTCTAATTCGAAAGCCTCCTGTCAGTCGCAAAGTCCTACTGAAAATCAGCAAGGTAATTCTAAGGAATGGAAAACACCACATGACTGACTACGCTATTCAGGACGATGGGGCAGAAAGAACCATCCTTTTACACATTGCTGCACAGCAACTTGGCCTCAAAGGCAAACCAGAAGACCTGCTTTTCCGCCCAGTCAGGCAAGAGCTTCAAGTCCTCAGTGGGGCAGCGGCGTCATTCTCTATCTCTCCACTGTCGCAGCCCAAGAAAGTGTTTCACATTAAAGGTGCATTTACGGCCCAGCAGCTAAGCCTGGCTGAACATACCCATCCAGTGAAAGCTCTGAAGGAGAAATATCGGCACCTGAAAGGTCTTCCACTGCGGAATCTAGAGACTGTCCACCCTGTACTGCTTATAGGTTCTTACTACCCCCATCTAATTACTCCAGTGGAGCCGGTCCATTTAGGACCACCTGGCGGACCTGCCGCCATTAGGATGCGACTTGGCTGGACACTGCAAGGGCCAGTGCAACATCTTCAGTGGGAGACCAATGAACAACACTGTCTTTTCACCTTAATTTCATCTCCTGAGGCGGATCTCTTTAAACATGTTGAAAAGCTTTGGCAAAAGGATGTGCTACCCTGGCGCTGTGAAAAGACCAGTACAAGATCCAAGCAAGATCACGAAGCTGTCAAACTCCTTAATCACCACACAAGAAGACAACCTCTAACTGAGCTTGGTCCAGACAGTCGTTGGTATCAGGGACCTTTATTCCTGAAAGAACCTTCAAGCTTGTGGCCTCCAACACCACATTCAGAGGAAATAGAAGGAGATGAGCTGCGCAAAACTGCTGTGTGCACACTTGCATATTTTACCAGCTCCTCAATCCCTAACACTGATTATCATAAGACCTTTCAAGAGCTGATAGAGTCCACCGCTGCTCACGGGGCGGCCGATGGAAGCCTTACAGCTGATGACTATAGAATGGCTGAGGTCACCCTTTTACGACAGTCACAAAAGGAGTCATTTCCCTTGGATCTTGATCAGTTAAGAGTAAACAGTAAACTTCTCACGTCTAACAGTCGCTTAAAAGCATTAGCACCTGAACTTGACAGTGAGACCCAGCTACTACGAGTTGGCGGTCGACTGCATCATAGCCCTTACCTTGAACAAGATGCTATACACCCCATTGTGCTTGATCCAAAACACCCTATTACACAGCTCATCATACAAAGCTATGAAGCCAAACTCCACCACCCAGGGTATAAGAGAGTATTTGCTGAACTTAGCCGCAAGTACTGGATCCTTCGTGGCAGGGAAGCTGTGAAGCGGTGGCAACGATGTTGTGTAGAGTGCCAAAAATGGAGAAAGAATCCAGACATCCCCAGAATGGCTGACCTCCCTCCAACCAGACTACGCATATTCAGGCCTGCTTTTTACTCCACAGGTATGGACTGCTTTGGCCCTTATGCTATCAAAGTTGGTAGGCAGACTGAAAAGAAATGGGGTATCATTTTTAAATGCCTAACCACTCGGGCAGTATATATCGATGTCCTACATAACCGTGATTCTGACTCTTTCCTCATGGCGCTCAGATGTTTCACTGCCAGACGTGGAACCCCCTTTGAAATCATCTCAGATCAAGGTACCAATTTTAAAGGAGGAGAAAGAGAACTCAGAGAAGCCTTTGCAACTCTCGCCCCTGAATTCCAGGCACAGCTAGCCAGACAAAAGGTCGAATTCCGTTTCAACCCCCCAAATGCTCCTCACTTCGGAGGTTGCTGGGAAAGAGAAATACGCTCCCTCAAGCAACCATTAACAGCAACCATTGGAGCTCAGTCTGTAACCTTTGAGGTGCTACAAACAGTGTTGGTGGAGATTGAGGGAAATCTAAACTCAAAACCCTTGGGTTATACTTCTGACATTGCAGATCCAGAACCCATCACTCCAAATTCCCTCCTGATGGGGCGGCCAGATTGCCCTACCTCCAGTGGTATATCCCCAGTCTGAGCTCATATGCAGGCGGCGATGGCGTCACAGCCAAGTCCTCGCAGACCACCTCTGGAAACACTTCCTAAAGTTTTACCTTCCTGGCCTGCAAACCCGTCTGAAGTGGCAAAGTGATACAGCTGAAATCCAAGATGGCACCACAGTTATGATCGTTGACCCACAATTGCCTCGGGCACAATGGCCGGTGGGACGAGTGTCAGAAATCCTTCCCGGGACTGATGGCAAAGTGAGGACAGCTAAGGTTAAGGTTGGCGAAAAGACACACACGCCCAGTAGCACGCATTATACAATTGCCTAGCATTCCTGAGTAATTTTAAGCTACAAACTAATCTGTTACTACGAGGCCTTTTTTAAGTGCACAGATTCCGTTCCCAGAATCTGGGGGCGGCTGTTAAAAAGACCATTATATTAGTCAGATTATTATGCCTACTAATTACATCTCTGTGTTTTGCCAAGTTTGACTGACAGCATCCAGCTCAACAGCCAATCAGCGTTCACAGATCAACGTGCAGGTGATTGTCCTGCCTACAGCACTGGGGCAAAGGTTGAGAGTTAGTTCATCAGAACGCTGAAGCGGATGCTGGAGTTTTTGCTGTCGCTCATTAAATATAGTTTTCTTTATTGCGTGGTGTTAAGCGTCTATACAAAGTAAGTGAATTATATTCGATCCTTGCAGCGATCGTATGTCATATTTTGTATCGTACTACCTGTTATATTCACTGTTATAGTGTCCGCTACCATGTTATGGCCATCCGTATGTGATTATCATGTATAGCACGATGTTGCGCTTAATATATGCTATTTTATTTGCAGTTGGTTATATAAAAGTTATTTATGTATATTTTATTTGCAACCCGGTGTTATTTATGCTGCGAAGTACTCATTTCAAGTGGTTTCAAAGTTGTAAGCAACTTAATGCGCATGCACGTCAGACATGCCCAGACAGAGCACCGCAATACAAATGAATTGAGTAATTTACTGTTCATCTTCATGCATATAACCTAAAGTGTTTTTTCTACAAATTATTATTCTGTTTAATTGTATATTCTGGCTGCATATTTATCTACATTTTTGTTTACATTTAATCTGTGTGGAACATTTAATATTATTATATATATATTTACTGTCTATTTTCTTTTTTATAGAAAAACCACACATACATGCAAACTAATCACTGAGTTGTGGTGACAAATAAATGGGTTACTCCCGTACATCAATCATCTTTGGTCAAGTCTCTTACCGGACACCCTGCGATGGGTTTCAAACCTAACCAGCAATTTACTAATGAGACTGTGCTATTATAGCTAACTCATTTTTTCATCATCCTTAATGAAGAGAAAAAAAGACCATCAAAACCATAACTTGAGGATTCACCTCACTCACACGCAGAGCTTGTGTGAACAGAGAAAAACAATAGCCTAAATACGCCCTTATGCGAAATATATATTTATGAACAAATAATAATTGTGATGTGCTCTTCAGAAATCGGCATCCAATTTGTTTCCTTTATGCACAAAAAGCACAGCTGTTTGTATTGTTAACGTACACAAATAAAATTAATATTTAAAATCGATTTAAATCATGATTAAATATTATTTAATAAGAATTAAATAATTCTTGGAGGAAAAAATGCATAGGCTCATAATCCAAATATATTTTTCTATTGAATTAATAAATTAACAAAACGAACGTAAAAAACAGCAGCTTCATATACATGTGTTCACGGTGTGTGTGTGGTTGATCACTTCTCACTGCTGTGTGTGTGTGCACGTTGGATGGGTTAAATGCAGAGCACAAATTCCTAGTATGGGTCACCATACCTGGCAACAAGTCACTTTACTAATATATTGTCTGTTCAGACGACATATACAGCTGTAAAATCAAAATAAGCTGGTGTTTTACTGGCGTTAAATTGGTTTTGTTTTCGATATTCGTGACACATTCAGCGAAAAACGCCAATAACTTTAAAACGACTTGCCCTAGAAAAGTCTAAACAGTGTGACCGCCAAAAGGGCAAAGCTGATCATGTTTCACAGCCTGGGCACTGCCCAGGAAAAGTTGTCGCAATGTGCACGAAGCCGGGAAAGCTCGCTTTTAGTGGAGGTTCAGTAAGGGACCTTGGGGAAAGTGCAAGTTTTGTTCGTTTGCTGTAGCTCAGTGAGTGGTGTTTTTGTTATAGCTTCTTTGTTTTAGCCTTTTATGCACGTTGTCCACATTTGTACATTTCCACATGCTAGTCTGTTGTGGGGGGTTTAATGAAAGTGTGAATCTCTGCTCGTTAACACGGAGAGTGCAGCTAAAAGTTGCTGAACCGGTTTTGTCTAAGTGTTTTAGGACAAATGTAATGTATAACCTGTAAACTTCACTTTCTCCCTTTCTCAGCGCAATCTCGGAGCGCTGCCTTGCTAGCTCAGGCCTCAAATACTGAATATGTATTTAAGTTTATATTAGGTATCAGTTAAAAATAAATAGTCTAAATAATAAATAGTAAAACATGTAACGTAGGCTAACAAATGACAATTCACTGAATCTTTTATTAAAATAAACTCAAGAGCTGCATGGTACACATAAAACATAAGACAATTACAAATTAATTTAAATCCACTAAACTTCTGCGAAAAAAAGACCACACAACCACTATTCATGTGTAATGATTAATCTCTGTTATCAGGGTTCATACACATCGTTATCAATACAATGATGACGTATTTAAGTAAAAAAAAAAAAGATGTTTCTGGTTACTACTGGACTGTATATCGTTGTTCGTTCAGTCGCTATTCAACTAATTCCAGGTTTATAGTTTATTTAATTGAGCCTTATATTCCACGCTCTAGTTAGAAATGGTCTAACTGTTCTGATTCTAACTGGAGGAGGGTGGACGTTTGATAGAGGTGTTAATCTCTCATCATTCACATGGGAGCAGGGCGATTAGGCGATGAATGTATACAAACGTCGTTGCTGCAAGTACTCATATAATCTGCGGTCGCCTTTTGACAAGGGACAAGGCTTTTTTATATAGTTCAGTTTTGATTTTAATGTCAAAATTATTATATTTCGTTTTGTTTGTTTAAGTTAATTTAGAAAAAATGTTTGGAGTATTTTTTGTTCGTTAAATATAAGTTGTTGTTTTTTTTTTTTTTTAAGAGCAAGCGTCCATCAGCAGCCCATCAGAAAGTGTTTAATCACTTTAGCCTTCTCAAACCATCAAGACTTGTCTAAAATAAAACTCTAGATTTGCCCACTAAAACAGTTCAACTCTATAACAATGTTTATATGTTAAAAATGCACTATAATAATAAAGGTGGCATGTATGTGTGCGGAGATGCTGCCGTGCACTGAAGCAGGATGAGAAGGATGAAGGGTGCAATTACTTTCATTTTCGGAAACAAAATAGCCTACGACATCAATTTAAATGTCCATCATTAAATACAACGTTTAGGGAGACTTCATATAGAAAAACGGGCTTGTTAGTAAATGTTTCCTCAGTAAATCATGGTGCGGTGGATTCACTTGTTGAAGCGCGAGCTTGTCTCAGCTGTATTCATAACTGCGAGAGAACGAGTCAGTGAGAACGCGAATCGTAATTCCTTAATTGCTTGCTTTTAAACTGAGATGTTTAGAAGGTGTTTAATAGCGCTGCCGCACACTTAAGATTTTCCTAGCTTTCTATGTTCATTTAAGTCATATTATGCAACTAACCGCAATGAATGAGTCTTCATATATTCCGCGTTCGAGCCATCGCAATAAGTTTTCCAGAATGAACAGGCAGAAGTGGCTTAATAGTTATGGAAAAAATAAATAATTATAATAATTATAAACTAATTTTTTCTTGGTCACACCTTTATAGAGAAATGCAATCTGTTTCAATATGTTAGCTAAATTGTGGCAGGTTTAATTTATTCGTTTCTTATTTAAGTCATGTCTTAAAAATGGGAGTGAAATACAGTGCCTCCTGTTATACTAAAATAAAGGAAAGAATTAATTAAACACACAGTACTTTCTTAAGGAGTGTACATCTTTCCCCAAGTATTTTTAAATAATAAAGCTCAGGTAACGAATAAAAAGTCTGTGCGTCACAAAAATATACAGTGTTGCTGTTTTAATCAAATGAATTAAAAAATGCTAATAAAAAACTTTTAATATTAATAATAACAATAGTTTTATTTCACACATTCATGTAAGTTTCCTAGACTACTAAAATAGGCACTTTCAATGTTCCGATGCAAAGTAGCCTAAACCTTTTACATTTTCTTTCTAAAAAAACACAAATAACTTCATAAGTAGACTACTAAATTGCAATTTGTTAATATTAACTTCAGTTTTTTTCTTTTCTTTCATTTTCCGCTGACTGCTGCCATCAAATATAACACATCAGTGAGGCAAAGTTGACGGCTGTTTGCTAAAACATGCTTTAAAGCGGTAAAGCAAACGCTCAATAACTTATGGTTAAAGCGCCTCTCGGCGGTCAACAGCTGCAAGTGCCCTTTAAAGCACCGCGGCGGCGGTAAGCGAGGCGGTGAAAACGGCGTTCTGGTTGACCACCATCTGTATATGTCATCATGTGCGTGATATCACATTGAGCAGCATTTACTACACAAAGCTGTTATTCAATGACAGTGCAAAAAAAAGTTGTACAAATCCACGCAGATAATGAACAGCTATATGCAAAGGCGCAGCTTGTCAGTGAACAACAGCTCTATGTAGTAAATGCTGCTTTATAGGAAAAATAAATAAATCACACAAGTGGTGTCATTAACTGCTGTTTACAGAACCAGCTTTACTGACAAGGTGCACATTACTTAGAGCGATGATTATCATGCAGAAATTTAGTTGCATATGCAAGTGATGTACTCACATAGTAGAAGGCGGTTAAATTTATTTATTTTTTTATTTTTTTAAGAAAGTTACTTTTTTTTTGTCAATACTGTTACAAGTTTAATGAGCTAAAGAACCATCATACTTGAAATCTTTACAGTCGCGGTCCATCCCATTCAGCAATCCTCTGGAATTTGCTTTTGAGGCATCTCCTTCATCACCAACTTTCATGTCAGGACTTTTGTCTTCTTCAAATGGAGAAGCCTTTTCTTTTGAATCACCTTTCTCCCTGCCATCTGGATCTGCATCTGCTCCACCCTGGAATCACCACAAGTCAAGTTAAACTAAGCCATTCCTGAGGCCAAATTACTTCAGGTTGTGTATAATTTATCTTAATCTAGTCTTACTACCCACCTGTACAAAATACTATGTTACTAACTAGCTTTGACACACAATGACTTTTTCATAGTTTCTTGACCAATCTTTTTTCATAATTTTGGCAATAGAACTGTTAAAGGGCTGATGCGGAGAAGAGTCCATGGACATAAAATGTTTGATGACTACTATTTGATCACTATTGAAAAAAAACTGCTACTTACTATTCAAACAAGAGTTTTGAGCAGTTAAGTGTAGGGGTGTAACGATTCGTGTATCGTACTATTCATTGTCATTTTCCAAATCATCCAAATGATCATCCTTATTCCCTTGTTAGTGGAGACTTGAGTAAGCAGAGAACGTGTGTGTCATTATTTATCTTTTGGAATGCTCTTCTCAAAGGAATGCAATTTCTTCATTATCTTCAGCTGGGATATTCCTGTGTTAACGAACGCATAATGTGTGTAAGCAGATTTGTTAATGAACTGATGAATTGCATAAAATATTTTTTATCTACAAAAAAAAAAACAAAGTTTTATACATATTAGTTTTTATTAAAATATATTCATATTTTAAAATGTATGTTTATTTGCAACAGGCACGCGAACAACAACAAAAAAACATTTATCACATTATAACAGTGACATTCGCTGACGCACCTCGTGCTGTGTTCGTTATCACAGGAATATCCCAGCTGAAGATAAAGTTCTTCCCTTTGACAATTGTGTTCCAAGTGACTAAATTACGACATACACATGCTCCGTCACTAAAGTCTCCACTAACAAGGGAATAGGGATGATCAATATGATTTAGAAACTGACCATGAATCGTACGATACAGAATACGTGAATTGTTACAGCACCAATATCACACCCTCAATAGCAGCTAAAGTGTTTTGCAATACAATATGAACACATGTAAAGTGCATCCATTTCTTCTTCACCCAATTTCTTTCTACTGTACCCAAAAATTTAAATTCTGTCATTTTATTACTCACCCTCTGTAAGACCTTCATAAGACAAAGGGTGGTTGTGTGCGCTTTCACATCTTAATGTTTTAAGGCCTGCACACACTGAATATCACACGAACATCATTCATTTCTCACTGTTTATAACTATGTGATTTTTACTGACAATAAGCCAACGGCGTTTAATGAAAAACAAGGTGGCGCTGCACAACTTTTTATGCTTCTGACACTCGCTTGTTACACAGAAGAAGTAGGGAGCTAGAAGACGCTTGTCAAAACCATTCATACACAAAACTAAAAACATGGATAATTCAAGCAGCAGCTCCGGCGATGAAGAAACCAACGAGACCAGCAGCTCTAGATTCTTGCCAAGATGTATCTTCTTCATCTACTTAATTAATGTGCTCGGCAAGACCGTTTTGTGCTTGAGCACCACCAAGC
This sequence comes from Enteromius anoplus, assembly GCA_032359395.1. Lineage (NCBI taxonomy): Eukaryota > Metazoa > Chordata > Actinopteri > Cypriniformes > Cyprinidae > Enteromius > Enteromius anoplus. Next base: position 1,270,301 of record JAUMHG010000019.1, read on the forward strand.
CAAGCACCACCTAGCTTCAGCAGCTCCAGGCACATGAACAAAAGCAGCAATCTCATTGGTTGGATAGTTTAAATCACGGCGGGTGAAACCAAAAAAAAAAAAAAAAATTGACTGAGGCATTTTTTTTTACACTTTGTCACTTCACATTTTACACTTCGGTGTGTACAAAACACATTGGTACCCTTTGTTTGGTCATGAGGCATTAAACGTCGGCGATATGAGCGCACAATATTCGTCCTGGTGTGAACAGGCCTTTAGTGTTTAATGTTGCTGTTTGAGCATAAACAATATCTGCAAAATTACAACTCTGAAACATCAATGCAAACAAAGATATTTCAAAATTCTGACAGTTAAATGCCAGCTAGTCGACATTTATACTGACTCAAAGCCTGCATCACTGCACAAAGGAACAAAATATATCCAACACAATGAATCAGTGCAAATTAGTTTTAATATGTGTTTAAATAGTTTTCAGTTTACACATCCGTTACACGGATTTTAACAGAAAAAAAAAGTGTTAAAATGCTACAGTAAAAACCTGTTAAATGGTTATCGATAAGTTCCTCAAAATTTACAGAGAAAACCCGTAAATTCACGTTCCCAGAATTCCCTGCATTACATTTCAAATTTTGTTTGAATTTGATGTTTTTTCTTTGAAAAATGTTTCTTCTTAATTTTTCTTATCAGTTATTTTTTTAGGGTTGTATGTTACATCTAAATGTTGTTAAATTAATGTTTATTGCATATGTCAGTTCAATAAGTGTTACCATGAAGGTGATTATTGTTTGTGTGAATGACATTGAGCACCTTCTATTCATGTTCGTATTTAAAAGCTTCTTTTGATGGGCTTAGGTTCATCTTATGATTTTCCCAGCACCAACTGCATTTGGTGGTTATCAGTGCTGTGAAACTGTAAAACAAAAACGTCTTTAGAAAATGTAAGTTTCAATTTGAATCCTGCATATACGGCAGCACTTGTAAGCTCAGAGCTGCTTTGTCTACAGTCGTTCCCGGGAAAACCTCTCGTTTCTTGTGGTTAAAGCACCTCCTGCTAGCAGAGAAAGAGTTTGCATTTTTAATCCAGTGCCACATGCACTTTTATAAGCTGTTTGGACTGAAACGTGTGTTGGGAGTGTGTGTACACAAGTTTTCCTTAAATTTAATAAAAATAAGTTGCCCTTTTTGAAATCAAGCCATTCTCAAATGCATGTCGGTGTGGCAGATCTGAAGCAGTGTTTCATTTATTAGGGGTGGGCATAGATAACATGCATTTTAGAATATCATATAATAGGAGAATATCACATTCTCATTCAGGATTACTGCACATGGCTACATTTTA
>JAUMHG010000019.1:1290564-1301401 GCA_032359395.1 Enteromius anoplus
CATACAATGAACAGAGACATAAATGAAAGTCCAGGATAACAACAGACATGAGTTCGTAAAAATGAGACCAGGCGTGACAACAGAGAAAAACACATATATATAGTCTGATGGCGTGCCAGCCAGAGAGCTGGACTGGCACATCCAGCTGATCGCAACAGGGATGATGATATTGTGGAGCTTCTTATCTGTTTTAGAGATTCTTTCTTCCTGAAATCACATAGCAATCTTAATATTTGTTTTCCATGAAAATCAAATGCGTTTGAATTTTTATTTTCAATTAATTAACGTTACACTCTCCATGTAAGTTTCCTCGTCGATTCTGTAAATTAGCATATTTTCTATAACAAGTAAAACCTTTACAGCACTATCAAAATCTTTTATTTCTCTCATATAACGTTACACATGAAAACCGAATTAACACTGAATTAAAAGCCCAAAAGTTTCGTATTTAAGAGCTTAATAGAGTTATTAGCCTAACGGCTAACTTTACCTGAAAACCGCTAAGATGCTATCGGAATTTTGAAGACACTAAACAATATATAAAATAAATATCTAACGTTAATGGAAACATGTCAATAATGAGTAAGATACATGTTAGAGACGTTTGTATGTGATATTTGTGTTATCCTAGTAAACTAAACTCACATGAAAGTAGTGAAAACTGCAGGAGAGCTTACAGCGTGTCCTTTGTTGTGTTAACGCCGTTTCCATGGCAACTTTGCTCCACGCAGTGTTGCCAGATTGGGCGGGTTCATACAATAACGTATGTAGAAATGTAAATAAGTATGTTATAGAGTTTTAACTCTCACAACGTGAACTACACCTGTTGAGGGAGAGATGACATGAAAACTTTCACTGCAACCTCGAAATCAGAGCACAGTTAAATACAAATCTATACAAACCTGTCTTTTCTCTTTTTATATGGTTCAGATTAGTATTGAAATCTGCTGGACTTGTTACTTTCGACTGTGCAAAGTTTTGTCTAATGTGCAATATAAACTTCAAAGTCTTTCTAGTTCTGTGTGAAATTATAGAGTGAAAGGAAAGAACATTTTTTTTTTTTTTTATTTATGTCCTTTTATTTTATTTATGTTGTTTTATTTTTATTTATTTATGTCATGCATTATGCATCAATTAATTATAGTTTTGACTGTCATGGTGTGTGCATGATCACTTTATTGGACACTTTTTTTGCATTTGAATTTTGACTAGACATTAAAAATAATGCCGTTTTTTTCAAAGGCACCGTTTTGTGTTTTTGTTTTGCCTTTTTGACTGTATGCTGCTTGCATATTTTTTATATTCGGTAGGCTAATTTTCTTTAATCTATTTTCTCAGATCTATCTAGCATTATGTTTATGTTATTTTTTCATCTTGATTTAGTTTTATGGAGTTAAAAATGTCTCTTATGAACCATATTCAATCACATTGTTTTTATAGTTTATAGTTTTTTATAGTTTATTTGTGAGCTGTTGGACTGGAAATCGTCCAATCTGGCAACACTGGCACACACACACATCATACACGAATAAACATGTGGAATTAAAATGTTACAGTTATAATTTACAATCTCATTCAAATAGTATTTACTTTAAAACTAATTGTGTAGTTCATAAGCAACAACATTAGGTGTTCACAGTCATTTTAAAAATCGCTACTGTTGCTAAATAAGTGCCAAGAACGTCTCTTTCATGCGCTAGCGAACGTTATAAAGCGGACCAGTTGTGAACGTCCCCATTTGGTCCGCTGGCGAACGTTCTGAAGCGGACCAGTTGCGAACGTCCCCGTTTGGTCTGCTGGCGAACTTTCTGAAGCGGACCGGATGCGAACGTCCCCGTTTGGTGCGCTGACGAACGTTCTAAAGCGGACCAAACTAGGACCAAATGCGGACTAAAAGGAAATTGGCAACGTCCCCTGTTTGCTGGGCTGATCTTTTAAACATTTCACTGATCAAAGTCCCGTTACGCACTGTTAAAACAGATTGTAAGACTCCTTCCATATGTTACAATTACGCCTAATACAAGCGGACCATGAGATATAACAGCCGCCAATAATTTATCCTTCTTCAGTTATTTGCCTTAGTAACTTTTTTGTACTTGTTTTACATATCAAATTAGCTTAATTACTGTTCAATTATTCCAGCAAACCAAATGAAACAGACATTAACAGCCACTGACAAGTTCTCGCCAAGCTAATTAAAAAGTCATCCGCAATGACTGGCTTGATTAAAGCTGCAAATATGTGCCTTAAATCATTGAACGCAATTGAAGTTGTGCGTTCCTATTCACATAAACAGCACTTCAACAAAAATATACGCGCCCACCTACAGAGAGAGTGAATGTAATGGGGACTGAGCTACCCCTCCAAATCTAAACTGTTTTAATTACATGACATGCTGTATGACCGAAGCTGCATGACTCATCTATAGTAGGTACTTGTAAGCAAAAGTGAATACAATGGACTAAATAAAAATAACAATACCGACAACAACACCATAATAATAATAATAATACAAGTAATACAACTAACAGATATTGTGGGGGGAAACTGTAAGGTATGTATCTCGTCAGAACAATGTATACTTTCGGTATTTATAGCGGTAGTTCATAAGTGCAATTATTGAGGTGCCACGTGAAAATTAAGTTGTGGACCTACCCTTGACTGATCCATCTGTCATGCTCACTTTTAAACAATTCACGTCCCGCCTTTAAGTGAACATTCAGAGTTCACCACGAATTCAGAATTAGTGCTGCCAACTAAAAAATAAGGTGAATTTAAGTCGTTTCCTTAGTCATACAGGTTGAATAACTACAACCATATTACAGTGCTTCATTACAAACAGCGGTTGGATCCATTAACTTTTTGTAGACTCAATTCATGTTTATCTCAATTGGGCCTTCTTTCTTGTCATTAATGAGATTTAGTAACAACGAACTAAAATTAGGCTATTATCTAAAACCAACAATACACAAGCAGCTTAGTGACGTAGTGTTTTCCCCTTTTCCTTTGTCAAATATTTTCATCAGTCCATTATTATTTTTATTATCATTATCATCCATATTTTTAAAACAATCTCATTTTCCAGATGTGAGCGAGCAGAAATTTTATTTGTTTGTACATTCAAGGGTGAAGAATTGTACAATACTTTAACTCGCAAGTCGAATTAATTTGATGTTGTATCTTTGGAAAGTAAAATTTGAATGTGAGAGTGAACAGGGCACAGTAGTAAAGGAATGTTAGAACTAAAGAACAAATAATTAACTCATCAGCCTTAATTAAAGGGCGAGCACATTTTGGGTGGTCCATATCGCTGATAAAAGTACGGAGCCCTTTACTAGCCTTAAAAACAATGTCTTTATTAATATGCATCCAAACATTTAAGGGTACTGATAACAGAGATATACTCCAGAATGTTTTCGTTTTTTGGTTCTTAGGAAAGCAAGTAAAAATGTGTCTTTTAGATTTTTTTTCCAATTAGTAACATTTGAAACTACTATCTTAGCTGCACTCTTCTCAACAGAAATGTTGAGCATGAGTGCTGCATCGAGATGATAAATAAATAAATAAAACATAGGCCTATACAACTAGTAACTAAATTAGACTCAAACTTCGATTTAGATATTGGATTCGGAAGAGAGCAAACAATCAAGATTAAAGAAAAAAATTCCTGCAGCATACTGCAAGACATTTTCAGACATCATAACTAATTTATTTTACTATCTTGTCCACAATGTTCACAATTAGGCAAAATAGTGTCAGTCTCAAAGAAAAAAATAAAATAAAAAATAGGAGGTGTATGTTCACTGGGAAGGTTCGTGTGAACTTGCTTTCATGAAGCGATCCAGCAGAATGTTGCCTTCAGACGATTTTCCATCAATGTGATGTTACCGAACGTCCTTTCTTTCACAACTCAGAATTCCTTTGAATAGGTTTTATAAAACTTACAATGCTTATGCGGCTTTCTATGTAAATTAGCTGGACTGGATTTGGGCTTGATTTATTATTCGAAAAGCTCAGTCTGCTCAAAATACTAGATTTTGTAGTATAAACAAATTTGACTGTAATCGTGTTTATCTGAAAAAAATTTGGGCTTTTTAAAGTAGTGTTATTTTTATTTTTTTTAATTAACTTATAAATGCATAACGCGATTCTGGAGAGCATAAAACTTCCACAAAACAAGCTTTTTATTTATCAGTGTGAAAATTATGTTAAGTTTAAAGTTTTTAAAGTACAAATTACATTGAAGAATTAATACATTTTTATCCCGTTCATATTATTAAAAAGCCCCAAAATGCGGTGATCATCCAGTAATGTTAGTCGGTTTGTCGTTGGTAATCATTTTGTATTGTGCTGAAAAAACGTCCCCATGGTAACGTGCTCTGAATTTGCTATTTTATTTACAATAATTTAGACTATAAACGCGCGTAATCGTGATATAGTTAGATGTCTTATAGATGTCGGTGAAGCCCACCTCAGCAGAGCTGGTAGTGGGAGGGACACTGGGCGGCCCCTGAGTGACTCTGGCGTGTTCATGCTCAAGAGTCTGAGAGGAGCTGATAGGAACAGATAAGTAAAAGTTAAACTCCTAAAGGAAGAACAAGAGGGCAGGATCTGAAGCCGAAATAATCTGTTTTCCCTGCAGTATTCAGTTTTATGGTGTGTAATATTATCACAGTAGTGCGCAATTAAGTATAGCCAAAGAGAAAGAAGGGTCATATCTGCAGTACAACTTGCTATTAGTATAAGCAGCATAACATCGTAGTATTTTTGTTGGTGGATTTTGACTTGCGCGTGTGCGTAAAGAATGACTGCCGAAGTCCAGCAGCCCTCCGCGCAGACCCCTGCTCACAGTAGCCCCATGTCGGAGAAACCGCTCGGACAGACGCCTGTGATGGAAACCTCCTCTTCCTCCTCCAGCACCAAAACAAAAAAGACGAACGCTGGAATCCGTCGTCCGGAAAAGCCTCCGTACTCTTACATTGCTCTTATTGTCATGGCCATCCAGAGCTCTCCAACCAAACGACTAACTCTAAGCGAAATTTACCAGTTTCTTCAGAGCCGCTTTCCTTTTTTTAGAGGCTCGTATCAAGGCTGGAAAAACTCGGTGCGTCACAATCTGTCTCTAAACGAGTGCTTTATTAAGCTGCCCAAGGGTCTGGGCAGACCCGGGAAGGGTCACTACTGGACCATCGACCCGGCCAGCGAGTTCATGTTCGAGGAGGGATCTTTTCGTAGGAGGCCGCGGGGATTCAGGCGCAAATGTCAGGCACTAAAACCTTCCATGTACAGCATGATGAACGGGCTGGGATTCAATCACATAGAGTCCTATAACTTTCAGGGGGGGGGCGGGGGGCTGGCTTGTCCTCCAAATAGTTTACCTTTGGAGAGTGGAATTGGGACGATGAATGGACATTTGGTCAGCAATATGGAGGGAATGGGCTTGGCAGGACACTCCATGTCTCATTTATCAACGAATAGTGGACATTCATACATGGGCAGTTGCACGGGATCCTCGGGGAGTGAATACCCCCACCACGACAATTCTACATCGCCGCTTCTTGCCAGCGGTGGACTAATGGAGTCGCATGCTGTTTATTCAAGCACAGCCTCGGTCTGGTCTTCCGCGTCCCCGGGCTCTCTAAACAACGGGCCGTCTTACATCAAACAGCAGCCGCTCTCTCCGTGCAATCCTGGAGCCAATCAACTGCAGCCCAGTTTACCCACACACTCTCTGGAACAGTCCTACATGCACCAGAATGGTCACGGAATCACCGATCTTCAAGGTGAATGTTTTAAAGATAATTTAATCCCGACTGACATGTTTGTTTGACAAATAGTTTAACTCGTTGTTTTATATATTTATTCTCTAACACATTTTCAGCTAAATTATGCAGCATAACGACACATATTTGTGCAGTTATATCTTTCCATTCAGTTAGTATGTGTTGGTCACATTTTTCATCAATGTTTATGCATTTTATATTTTTTATTTATTTTTTGAGAAACATGCAACGAATCACCCCGTTTAATACACCCACCGGCACCGTAATGGAAAGTGGGATAATTTTCTTTAACAATACAGATATAAAAATAAATAAATAAATGAAATAAAAATAATTCATGCAATTTATAGAACTCAACTCCAGAAGAAAATGTCATATTGTTTTAAAACATATAAATTTGTAAAACTTATGAAAGCAAAATATGGACAATGTTAAGGTTGTAACCAGTTATAGGAGTAATTGTTTTTAAACAGAGATTTATCCATGTATGTTTTATTATATTAGGACAATATTTGGGAACATTTGGCATTTGCTTTATGTCAATCATTGCTGAATTCGCAAAAACATCGTAGACTAGTTTCACACTTTACGGTTAGAGCTTATGTGATGCAAAAGTATTTTCCCGCAGAATTCACGACTTAAGATTACAGTCAAGTTCGTTTGCGAAATTTCTTTATCTTTAATATTACCACTACCAAAATAATAATAATAATAATAATAATAATAATAATAAACACCAAAATCGCGTTATGCAAAAATATAAAGCAGGCCACCCTAAACTTACAGCCAAACAGAACATCACAAGTATAAGGAACTTAAATGATCAACTAAACAAAACCAACATGTTAAACTAAGGGTGAATTCTACGTACAGTAGTTTTGTAACAATGCAGTTTAATTTCCTGTTTCCACAGGTATACCGCGCTATCATTCCCAATCGCCCAGCATGTGTGATAGGAAAGAGTTCGTCTTCTCTTTTAACGCCATGACTTCTTCATCAATGCATTCACCAGGTAGTAGCTCGTACTACCACCATCAGCAGGTCTCCTATCAGGACATCAAACCCTGTGTGATGTGACAGCATTGCTACATGCAACGACAAGAAACAGCGCAAATTGACAGAAATTAACCATGGAGTGGTCTGTAAATGGCTCTTTTGTAGAGGATCATGAAATATGGAATTAAGAATTGCCGTTTATTACTAATCAGAACTTGGCAATGGAAAGGTATTGTTAGAAAACTACAAATTCAATAGTGGAGTATGTCAGAAAGGCCGAATCGCTAGAGCGAGAGATTTCAAAATATAAAACACATACAGCTTCAGATCTCTGCGAATAGGCCTGTGACAAAACTAAATAAAAAGGATATCGTTTTCAACAGCTAACTCTGCTGGCGGATGACTCGGAGAGGCAAAGATGAGTGAAAAGCTCCGATGTTGAGTCAAGTTTGAAACTTTGTATGAATGTTTTTCCACAATTACATTTCGCTTTAAAAGGTAAAACCATAGAAACGCGAAATGAAGGAACTTTTAAACCTAAAGCGCAGCCTATTTATTCTCTTTAAATGTTTAATATCTGGCTACAATTATAGCCACATAATTTACCGCTTTATTGGCAATATTTGCCCAACGTATTTTGATTGTGTTGTTGTAAATATCTATATTGACACGTCGTCTATTAAGCACTGTACAAACTGTGCGTGGTGTAAAAAATGTAGTTTTTTTCCCGTTCCAATTAATTTAAACATTAGTTGATGCAATATTTTACTATTGCTGAAAATTAAAGAGAAACAATAATAGTGAAGTTTGCTATACCTGTTCATATGATGGTTTTGTGGATTTGACTTTTATAGATTGAATCCTAGATTTATGGACCGAATCTCTGCATTATTTATCAAACCAGTAATTACTTAATTTGTTTTGACTGTAGAATTTAAAGGCATATAGGCCATAATTCAGAATTTATAATGCATAATGAAAATAGGGCAAACTACAATAACACAATAATACTGTTGTGGTTTTTTTTTTATATATACCTACAGAACCAAGTTATTTTATAATGTATTAATATACAGTATAATAAAATGGAATATTGTACGAATAATTATTTCGATAAATCCTATTTTAATACAGTTGTATAATGAAAGAAGCAAAGATGTGTATTTACTAACAAAAGTTGTTTTGGTGGAATTTAAAAAACTGAACATATTCTATAAAGTATCATTCCCATCTTACAGGGAAAACTAAGATAGATAGAGATTGAGCTGTATATTTACTTTCACTCACGTAGTAACAAAACAATTGTTATTATTATTATTATTATTAATGTACTATATGAATGTTTTGTCATATAATATTTTACTAGGGTAATGTGTGTTTTACGTGTTTTAGAGATATGTAAGTGTAAGTGTATTGTTTATTGTATTTTTTATGCCCGTGTCAAATATGAATTTCTGTCCAGAACGTCTGTACAGACAATAAAGCAAAGTAAAGTAATATTTCAATAGCCTACGTCTTGTATAATTCTAAATAATGAAACATCATCAATTTAAAAACCATTATGGAATTGCTTGGATAATATTAATAATACTAATAATATATGGATAACTCCTAGTGACTCAATTTTTCTTTAGCAAAGAACCCTTGTCAGAAGTATATTTATAAGAATAACAGTTTTTGGAAAAGGTTGTCCCAGGACATCAAACTTTAATCTCTCCTTTCTCTCTCTCTCTCTCTCTCTCTCTCTCTCTCTCTCTATATATATATATATACATATATATATATATATATATATATATAGCCATTAGGCAATGTTTATACACTATATATATATTTCAAGGTTTTATTTTTGTGAGTTATAATCAGCTAAAACAAGGAAACAAGCAGTTAAAACAAATCAGTATTGGCAATGTAGCTGTAAATCTTCCAGAGGCCCTCAAGCAAACACAATGCTGACCCCTGCACGAGCGCACACACGCACCTCAAGCCGTGACCATGAGCTGAACTCGCAAAGATTTCCAGGGATGTTTACTTGATCTCAGAGACCACACATGAGCAGAGCTGTTACATGTTTTATTCAGTGAATGTTTATAACTGACACACAACTTAAAGCTGCAGTACCTTTTCATATTGTTATATTGACAAAAAATAATATCTCAATATTTTCTGGGATTTTATTGATAACAGTTGTAAGAGAATATTTTGCTAACTGTGTTATTGTGCTGATATCTTAAGGACTGCCATGGACAACTGACTCTTAAAGTTTTTGATATTCTTCATATTCTGTGTGGTGGTCAGTTCACTGATAGAAATTAATCTTTTCCAATTATGAAAACAAACAACAAAAACATTATTTTTACATTTTATGTGATATTTTAAATTTTTATTACTCATATTTAAATGTCTTTTGAAACTGATTTGAAATTACTAAAATAATTAAATATACTCTATGTGAAATTAAAACCGCCAGTAAGTCACTGTAAATAAGTGAGTCATTGCGATTGAACCAAATCTTTAAAGGGATGATTCATTCAGGAACAAAACACAATCATGTTGCTCAGAGACGCAAAGTAATGCTGTGGTTGTGTTTGGAATTATTTTTGTTGTCAAAATGGCGTAAAAACACAAAATACAGTTTCTAAATAGTAAGTATATTAATTGACTTTTTGTTAATCGAACTTTTGTAAACATTTTGTAATCATTGCCATTTTTCTTTGTGTGAAATTGATAAATTAGGGCAGCGGTTCTCAATCCTGGTCCTTTCGCCCCACCGCTCTGCATATTTTGTCTCTCTTTGCTAACACACCTGATTCTGATAATCAGCTCAGTAGAACAGAGCTTTGTGCAACTGTGTTCCAATTGACATGGTTCCTACACAATGTTCACTGCTCCCTTCTCCCTGAGCAGGGGAAATCCGTTACAGTTTACTTCACTTCGGAACATGCATTCACGGATTTGCGCTGTACATAAGTGAATACGAATTAAATTACGTCTTGCACACTTAAATGCACTGTAAATGGAACGTATATGTTTGCTTTTAACTGGAGTCTTGGTGGAATATCCTGTGATGTATTTCACAAGTTTTTAAAGCCATTGCCTAGCATCCATCTGGCGAATCTCCACTCTCTTCCCAACAAAACGAATAAACTCCTTCTGCTCACCTGGATCGAAGAGGATTTTTCAAACTCTGCTGCTCTGTGTTTCACTGAAAACTGGCTTGAACGACAACATTCCAGACAGCGCATTAAATCTGCCGGGCTTTCAGCGGTTTAGAATGGGTTGCGATGCAGAATCAAATGGGAAATCACGCGGCAGCGGGACGGGCTTTTACATCGACGAAAGGTGGTGTACAGATGTATCTGTGTTAAAGAAAATGTGCTGCTCCAATCTAGAAGCGCTCTTTATTAACTGTAAACATTTCCTTTCACCGTAGGAGTTCTGCTCGTTCATTCTGTTAAGTGTTTACATTCCTCTGCAAGCACACGAGTCTGGCTTTACAGAATCTCGCTGATCATGGGTCCTTTCTTCGTTAGTCGCTAACTACATCCAAGATCAGATCATCGCGCTAACTATGAGCTCACTAATCCAGTTCTCCGAACGCATCTGTTGTTGATGATTAGTATAGCTGGATTGAGTTGTCTAGGATTATTGCGCGCTCGTGCGGTGGTTTAAATGGCGGCATGTATCTATAGTAGAAACACTGATCACAACCCCTTTGATTGGTTGACGAAATGGCAAAAGAGCGAGCTCAATTTTGTTTCTCAAGCAGAGCGAGAGCTTTTATTAGAGGGTCAAGGAGAATTTCAAACGAATAAAGACACCGGTGAAAACAGTTAATGCTGCAAAAGCCAGTAGAGAGGGCTGGCAAACACAAGCGAACAAATTAATTGCACTAGTGCTGCCCATATTACCGTTTTTTTCCTTGATATATATATATATATGCTACCGTTCAAAAGTTTTAGAACAGTAGGATATTTAATGTATTTTAAAGATGTTTCTTCTGCTCATCAAGGCTGCATTTATTAGATTAAAAATCCAGAAAAAAACTAATATTGTGA
>JAUMHG010000019.1:1301501-1315407 GCA_032359395.1 Enteromius anoplus
ATGGACTTTTCCCGAGCTGGTAGATGCAGTGCTAGCAGCCTGCGGATCCTCTCTGACTGTGGGAGAGGCTGACATCGAGGATTCAGGGCAGCACTTTCAGCAACCAGCGATCAATCTGCCCGACGCGTGTGAGAGAATGCAGGCTATATTCGATCTTGCGTACAAAATGGCGGATGTTGCCGAATCCAAAATGGCGGACGCTGACGAATCCAAAATGGCGGCTGGTACTCCGCCATTAGTGCCCATCCCGCCGCACCAAGAACTGTTAATGGTCCAGTCGGTTCCGGTATCCCCACTAGGAGAGTTGTCCTCCACTCCAGTCATTCCTGAACCACTATGGGTGGGTTCTGACTCCGTCTCACAGCGACAGGGGCTGTATGGAGTTCAGTCATTGCCGGTCGCACCGGCTGAAGGGCGTTCATTCATTTCGGCAGTGTATGAACCACAGTTAAGCGGTTTGAACCGTCAGTCACGGTGACAGGGGCCGCGACCGATACACCCAGGGTCGGTTTTTCAACCGGACGGACTGTTACACATCCTGACAGCTCCGGTTACACAGCCAGGGGTGCTGCCCCAAACCCAGTTGCTTCCGGTTTTAAAGCTCGATGAGCTATCACCCGTTCATGTAAACCCCAAAGTGCTAGCTCCGGGCCCTGACATCATCACCCAGCGAGAGGGGCTGTGTGGTGTGCAGTTTGGCCCGGCTACCCAGCCAGCCACTCCGGTGGGTCTCAAATCGCTCACAGAGGGCGCTGCTGTGGTGCTCAGTCCGGTACCACACCGGTGATTCCCAAGACGGCCACAGAGTAATGTTCTGCTGGAAGTATCAGTCTAACTTAGAAGCCTCCAGCCTCTTTGTTATATGTTGTATTTTTCCACTCCATGTATGTTCTGTCACCTGTGCTCCCTGTCTCCACCCACCTCATGTGTTGTCTTAGTAACCAACGTATTCTCCGCCTTCCTCATGTGTCTCCATAGCAACTGATATGGTCTCCCCCCCTTTCATGTCATTAACCCCTGTATTTATACTCCTGAATTCCCAGTGTTCCCTGCTCAACATTGTGTGTGTCTAGTACCACCTCTGTAAGCGTTTTTTGTATGCTCTCTGTTTACCTGGATTCCTGTTGCCGACCTCGATTGTTTTCTGGACTACGACCCTTGTCTTTTCCATCTGGACTCTGTTTGTTGATCGCCCGACTCATTGCCTGTTTACTGGACATTCTCTCGGTTTTGCCTCTTACATCCTGTCTGCCGTTGATGACCTCTGCCTGTTGTACTATCCTTTGAGTATTATTAAACACTATGCAATTGGATCCGACTGCCTCCCTGATCATTTGTTACAATCATAATGTTTGGGAATATTCATGCAGAATTTAAACACATAATGACATAATATTATATTTAAAAAATAAAACATTTTAGAAGAGAACGCAACATCACAGTTGTTTGAAACAAAGCTCCGTGATCTGCCGTTTCAGTTCAATGCGTTACATGACTGCCCCCTACTGATCATGTCTTTCCTGTCTCAAAGCATTTTGTGCAAAGCCGCGTAATACACCGGTGTCACACAAGACCACTTTCTTTCACTCGCGCATTTTGAATGGCCAGACCTGTATAGGCTATTATAAAATATTTTTTAAAAATGCGTTGAAAATTTAAATGTATTAGGTGTAACTTTGTTCTGAAGACTAAAGTTATCAGTAATGCGTCTATAACTGCGCGTGGCGCCGGCAGCATCAGCAGATTTTTCGCTTATAAAAGTGGAAAGGCTTACAGTACTCCTTCAAGAATAAGACATTATTGAAATCTATTTTAAATGTTTGTTTTATTTGTGTACATTAACTTTATAAAATGATTCTCTAGAATCTTTGTGGTCATAGTAGTAGTAATTATTATTTATTATTATAATTTACTTAATTATTTCCTGGAATTTCTATCACTATAGTCCCTAAACATAAAATATGAAAACCTTGTAAATGCAGGAAACGGGATATATTTTCCCCAAACGGCTTACAATACTCCTTCAAGAAAAGACATTATTTGGATCTATTTTAAATTTTTATTTGTATGTATGAAGCTGCTGTTTTTTTTTATTATTATTTCATTCTAGGTCACACGGAGACAGAGCACATGGGGAAGTGAAAACATAAACAAAACACAGTCTGGGGCGTGACAGAGACACTGAAATGAGAGGAGAAACTGATCTCATTTACCCCAACAGACTGGTATGCTATATGGATACAAACACTTCAACTTCATTTAAAATTAATTAAGTTAAAAAAACACTACACTTACATTCAATGTTATGTAACATACAGCTTCACATTACATGTAACTTCTTAAACATTTACTTTTTGAAAATAAAACATTGAACAGTAATTAGGTTAAAACATACTTGCATTAAATCTAAAGTGACATTCAACTTCATATATAACTTGCATTACATACAACTTCTTAAACATTTACTATTTGAAAAAAAAAAAATGAAGCAAATAGTCTGAGCTTGAACATACAGTACCGACAGCTCATTCCATTTGTTTACACTCAAGGCTTTGGAACTTCTTTTGCTCCATCAAGTTCTAACAAAAGTTTCTGAAACACTTCAAAGGTGTACTTCAGGTTTTTGGGATAATGATGGTTGAGGGCATAGATCAATCCCATCAACATTATGCACGCTGTGGTTCTGTTTCCACAATTATTCAACACTTTGGTGCCCTCTATGACAGCACATACACATCTGCTGGGTCTTCCTCAACTGTAGGATTGTGAATCACCACCAACTTCATAATTTCATTTGTGTGGCCACCAGGTTAATCCTCTGGTTGCGGGAAAAAAAGAAAACATTGTATGTTAGTTCAAGCAAATTAGCATGCCTTTTGATTACGAAGGGTGTCTTGGTTCATGCCAATTGTTTAATCACAAGCAGGATTTCGGTATTAATCAGCACTTTAATATAAACACATAAAACAAAGATCAAAATCAAAATTCGTTAACCCAGTACAATCGAACAATCGAAATAATTCATTATTTCGATAGAAAAATATCTTTGGAATATGAGCCTGTGCATTTCTTGCGTGGGACGCTGGCAAATCACTTGATTTTTCTTATATATGGTAAAAATGACGAGTTGCCTCTCAGACATTATGGCAAGCATTATAATACGCTTCTCAGTGAGAAGTGATCAACCACACACCCACCGTGAACACACAACCAGAGCAGTGGGCAGGCATTGTTGCGGCACCCAAGAGCATATATATTATAAAATATTATAAAAAAAATGTGTTGAAAGTTTAAATGTGTTTGGTGTAATTTTGTTCAGAAGACTGAAGTTGTCCAGTCATTAATGCGTCTATAACTGCGCACGGTGCCGGCAAATCATCAGATTTTTTTTATACTCCTTCAAGAACAAGACATTATTCAAATCTATTTTAAATATTTATTTTATTTGTGTACATTAACAATAAAAACAGCTGTGCTTTTGTACATAAAGGAAAGTAATTGAATGCTGCTTTCTGAAAAGCACATCACAATTGAACTTGAAATTCTGCAGAGAAGCTACTGGTTTTTTATTTCATTCATTTTGTAAATTTATTATTTCTATAGAAAAATATAGTTGGAATATGGGCCTATTTATTTATTTTGGGATATATGTAGCTAGGCTTTTCTCTGTTTGCACAAGCTCTGCGCATGAGTGATGTGAATCCTCACCTTATGCTGCTCTTTTTTTCTCTTTTTTAAGGTTGATGTCCTGTTGACATGTTATTTCACCTTTAATAAATACATTTTCTAAAAAGTCATCTATATATTTTTAAGGGTGTTATATTATAATGTTGTTATTTTTTTATTTGGTTATTTTATCTCTATTTAACAAAACAAAATTGTAGTCAGTTTGGAAACTTTGCGTCACCTGGCGGTATTTTCATGAACGACTTTAACACGCGACTGAATTCAATTTAAATCTGGGAGCGCAGCGGTACACGCAGCGGTAGTTGTCATTTTGGTTGCCCACCTACTGTACAACTACCTCCCCAGTATCGTATTGCTCCTACCTTCCATGCCTCATTGTTAACACCTTATGTTGATCCTCTGTTTCCCCCCACTGCAGAACACACCAAAACCCCTCCACCACCTGACGTTGAGAACACCGAGTCGATCTACCAAATCAGGGAAATCCTCGACTCCAGACGACGGGGCGGCCGGTTACAGTACATGATCAACTGGGACGGGTACGGACCAGAAGAGAGGTGCTGGGTCGATCAGGAAGACATACTCGACTCCTCACTTCTGGAAGAGTTCCATCTAAGCCCCCCGAAAGACCTGCACCTCGAGGGCATGGCCTTCCTCCTCGTCATGGAAGGGAGGGTTATGTCACGCCGTTTGGCATTTATACCCAACACACACTCTGCTCTAAGGCCATGATCAAGGTAATCTCCTAATGTCTTTGCCTTGTTTTATGCTCCTGGAAACCTGGTATTTGCCTAGACTGAATCACAGCTCTGCCGAAAGGAACACTTTCACTCACTCACTTCTCTGCACCGAGCACTTATGATCAGGAGATCGTGTTAACCCACGGAGGGTATGAACTTTGTCACTTGCCTATACCTGCCTAAATACAGCTGAATTGACCACACTGCTGCCTTATTCTGATCCTTTGCATGTTGATCAGCTATCTGAATTACTTACCTTGTCAAATAAACTCACCTTGTTGCATCTGATATCTTGTGTGGAGTTACACAATGTAGTAATATTGGCAAGTTAATGTTTGATCCTGATGGTTCATTGGTTTGACCTCCATATACATGCCATAAATTAATGAAATGTTCAGATGGGGGGATATTTCATTATGAAAATTTCAAAGGTTCACCCATATTGTCAGGTAGTGGCAGCTCTGTTATTCCTTTGTTCTTTGGTGGCATTTCCTTCCTAAAGGGGGTGATCTGTTCCAGCATGAAAATCTACTTGGAGGTTAAATTAGTAATTGTTTCATTATGGGGTACTGGGGTAACGAATTTTGATTTTGATCTTTGTTTTATCTGTTTATATTAAAGTGCTGATTAATACCGAAATCCTGCTTGTGATTAAACAATTGGTATGAACCAAGACACCCTTCGTAATCAAAAGGCATGCTAATTTGCTTGAACTAACATACAATGTTTTCTTTTTCCCCCGCAACCAGAGGATTAACCTGGTGGCCACACAAATGAAATTATGAAGTTGGTGGTGATTCACAATCCTACAGTTGAGGAAGACCCAGCAGATGTGTATGTGCTGTCATAGAGGGCACCAAAGTGTTGAATAATTGTGGAAACAGAACCACAGCGTGCATAATGTTGATGGGATTGATCTATGCCCTCAACCATCATTATCCCAAAAACCTGAAGTACACCTTTGAAGTGTTTCAGAAACTTTTGTTAGAACTTGATGGAGCAAAATAAGTTCCAAAGCCTTGAGTGTAAACAAATGGAATTAATTGTCAGTACTGTATGTTCAAGCTCAGACTATTTGCTTCATTTTTTTTTTCAAATAGTAAATGTTTAAGAAGTTATATGTAATGCAAGTTTAGATTTAATGCAAGTATGTTTTAACCTAATTACTGTTTAATGTTTTATTTTCAAAAAGTAAATGTTTAAGAAGTTACATGTAATGTGAAGCTGTATGTTACATAACATTGAATGTAAGTGTAGTGTTTTTTTAACTTAATTAATTTTAAATGAAGTTGAAGTGTTTGTATCCATATAGCATACCAGTCTGTTGGGGTAAATGAGATCAGTTTCTCCTCTCATTTCAGTGTCTCTGTCACGCCCCGGACTGTGTTTTGTTTATGTTTTCACTTCCCCATGTGCTCTGTCTCCGTGTGACCTAGTTCTGTCTATTGTTGATTACGTTCAGGTGTGTCTTGTTAATTAGTGTCATTGTCTGCCCTATTTAAGTTACGTTCAATTCTGTTCATATAGTCCGGTCATTAATGTTGTTCAGTGTCTGTCGGTGTGGATACCCTGCTTGCCTGTCTTCCTGCACTTAGACTATTAAAAGGATTTGCATCACAGAGTTTTGTATATGCCTCCTTGCTTCGCCAAATGCAGATTGTGACAGAATGACCGGACCCACAAACGAAAAGTGAACGTTGTATCTTTCCCTGACCCTTTTTGTTTCCAGGTTCTTGTCAGTTTTTATTTAAATTTTTCCCCGGTCATCCCTCATGGACTCCCCATTCACACCCAACTATCTCCTCCTCATGCTGGAGCAGGGGAAGAGATCGCTCCAGGGCTATACAAGACTGTTTTTGGACATAGCTCACTACACCAGCTACCCGGACAGCGCGCACGTCTCAGGCCTCCGTTGTAGAAAGGACAGAGTGCCACTGTCTGAAGATGGCCCTCGATCAGACTTTGCTGCATTCGTGGAGTGGACACTGGCGAGGAATGGATCGTCATTCACCGTCTGTCCCATGAAAGAGCTCGCCAGTGCCACTCTAAACCCAGAGCCCAGCCCACCATCTCCCCGCGACGTGGAGCAGATTTCCGAGCCCACCGCTGCCGCCACAGCAGAGCCCGGTACTAACGACGAGCAAACGCGAATGGACGCAACAGTGTTGAGGAGCGCCACGGAGCCTGAACCAGTTACGATAGACCAGGTGGGAGAGCCGGAGTGTACGCTCGCCATGGTGGGGAGCGCCAAGGACAGCGAAAGCTTGAGCTCCGCCCACCGCACCATGGCAGAGTGTGAGCTGGCTGATATAGGGTAATCGGAGGAGGGGAGGGTTGAACGAAAGACTCCCACACCAGCTACTCGAGTGCGCCCTCCTATACCGGCACCTCGCACAAAATTTAAAAACCCACCCGTCCAACCAGTCATGCTCATGCCACTGTCATCAGCCAGCCCCGTTGCTCACCCTCAGCCCACAATCTGTGTGCTGGTCTCGCCAGCAGTTAGTTACGCCCAGTTCTGTTCACATTGTCCAGTCATTAATGTTGTTGAGTGTCTGTCAGTGTGGATACCCGCTTGCCTGTCTTCCTGCACTTAGACTATTAAAAGGATTTGCATCACAGAGTTTTGTATATGCCTCCTTGCTTCGCCACATGCAGATTGTGACAGTTTCCTTTCATTTTCTATTATTGCGAGTATTGTAGCCACACATTAAATCTAAACATGTATTGTTTGAAGTTAGTCCTAAAGAAAGAGTATTTAGGAATCATGCTTCTATTGTATATTGTGACATTTCATGGAGACTTTGGTTTATTTTTGAATGGAATATGTGCAATAAGCTTTATGTAACATTGTAATATGGTATATTTCACTTGAAATTTATTGTAAGGGGTTATTTTGTACTTTTAATTAGTTTTATTTTTTTTAAATATATATTTTATTTGGTCAATAAAAAAAAGCTATTGATGCTATCTCCTGCGTCTGATCATTTTTATGTAAATTCAACCTTCCCAAAATAAGTAATGTGTAGTCTTTCCTATTGGTTAATCATTATTAATAATAATTTAGTAGATTAACTGTTGCATACTAACAATAGGGTAAATGTTAATACATTTTTATAAGTAATTAGTTAAGTAATGTAATGAGGAATATTAGGTAGACTTTACCTAATTTATTTCAGTTTGTCATAGCGGTTACATTTAGGTACTCTTTAGTCAAATGTGTAATGTAGAATGTATCCAAACAAAGAGAGTGCAAATTGTTACCTCTGTTTTTTCGGAGTAGATTCTATAGGTTGTTTTTTACAGTGTAACAAGTACGAAATTGGCAAATATGTTAGAAAATTCTCTAGTGGTTTGCCAAAAAAGAAAAAAAAACTGATGAAACAGTACCACTACAATTGTCATGAAGGCTGTGGTGGAGTGAAAGATGTGGGACGATGAATAAAGAAACAAAAGATTTAATGATAAACTAGAAACAAAACCGAACTGGAACACATAATGAAAACTGATACAGAGACCATGCACATACGACGACCGATAGTCAGAAACTCAAAAGGACACCATTTAAACACCAAACATAAGACATCAAGACACCATTCAGAACACCTGGGAACACACGGCAGGTATGGAGTGAGACTAATGAGAAGGGCGGGGTTACAAACAAGACACAGCACATGATAGACAGAATCAAAACAAACACAGACGGCACATGGACCATGACAACATGATATAGGACAAAATTACAACAATAGTACTTCACCTAGATTCTTTTAAAATCGAAGAGTAAGACAAGGATGTCCGGTTTCCCCATATTTATTTTTAATTGCTACACAGTTTCTTAGTATGCATATTAATAGTAGCCATTTAAAGGGTATCACGGTTGGAAATACTAAAATTATAATAACTCAGTTAGCAAATGACACAGCTTTTTTTTGTACGATACTTCTCAAATACCTATAGCATAAAATATTCTCCGACCTTTTT
This sequence comes from Enteromius anoplus, assembly GCA_032359395.1. Taxonomy (NCBI): domain Eukaryota; kingdom Metazoa; phylum Chordata; class Actinopteri; order Cypriniformes; family Cyprinidae; genus Enteromius; species Enteromius anoplus. Next base: position 1,309,913 of record JAUMHG010000019.1, read on the forward strand.
TCTGAGGCTTCAAGATTAAATTTCAATATTAACAAGTGAATTAATAACTGCTCTGCTGCTTCAATTGAGGGTATTGCTGTCAACAGTTAAACATACCTTGGGATACAAATAACTAAAGATGAGAATAGATGCTCGACCAATTTTAAACCTATTATTAAAACAACACAAAGAAGATTTAATTACTGGTAAAGAGATTTGACCTTGAAAGGCAGAAAAGTGCTTACCAAGCGCAGAAGATATGTTTCATTTGGCATGCACAGCTCAACCGCTCTTTGTGGATAAGCCCACATGTAAAATAATTTATGATGTTTTAATAAAGTTTTTTTGAAAAACAAAACCCATTATTTAAGAAAGTCAGTCGTTTTGATTTCTTATAGTAAAGGTGGTTTGAATTTTATTAATTTTGATTTTGCAGAAGAACTTTGATTACTCTCTTGCTCTGCCTCCGATGTTAACGATTGCCGGCAATGACCCTGTGTGTCTGTTTATGCTCAGTGTCTTTTTAATAAACAGCTCGCCGTTGAATGCGTATGTCTCCTCGCCTCCTTCTGTGACAGAATGAACCGTCAACGAGGATTCAGCGGCTGTTATGATCAACCTGAGTTCAGAGACTTTTCGTCGCCTCGCTGGTATTATAAATCTATTCCCGCATCCTTTTTGAATTCCCTATTTCAGTGCGGGCGTAACATTGAGGATTACATGGAGGAATGAATTACTTTCATCCACCGCGTGAGAGCTAATGAGGAGATAGTTAAAGACTACTAGAGAGCTGCTCTACAGCTTACCCAACGATGGTCCAGATTGGACGTTAGAACAGCTTATAGTCTCTGTGACCTATGAATCACCGCACCACGAATGCCAGGCCGAAACGATGCCCATCTCCCGTCTTGCCATCTGGCGAACTCCGTTCGCGCACAAGATGGCTGCCGCTCACAAGCTGGCACACAAGACTGCTGCTGCACCTGAATCTTCACGTAGGAGGATCACCGCTCCCGAGCCTTCTCGCAAAATGGCCGTTCCCGAGCTCTCGCACAAGATGGCCGTCACCCCTGAGCTAGCACCTATGTCTTCCACCCCCACTGATGTCACCCTAGTGTTCCCGGACATCGTGGACGGTGCTCAGAAGGACTTTCAGATTGCTCCGAGGTATGGCAAATTTATATCTTGTGTGTCAGACTTCCCATTTATGTCAGTAAGGGCTGCTGGGGTATTCAAGGACTCTGCACAAGCCATTACAGAGACGGTTTCCGTGGCCAGCATGCTTCCTGTGATGGCAGTGGCCATTTTGAATGTGTGGGCCGCACACTGTTCCCAAGAACTCCTCCGTGATCCAGCTCAGTCTGGGCCCCAATCTCTCGAACATGTTTGTACCCCTGAACTCACCATAGACTGTGACTTGCCATGCTCAGATCCGCCAGAACCCTCAGAGGATCTAGATTTGCCATGGGCCGATCCACCAGAGCTCGGTCCCTTGCCTAAGTTCTGTCCCAACCCGACTACGGAGCATTCCACAGTGGCTGCACACACCTCAGAGAAGTCGACTCCAGTCGTGGATTCTCTAGGGTCTCCGCTGGTAGCTGCACAGCCTTTAAGTCGGTCCATCGGGGTTGTTTTAGAGCTTAAGCCTGATCCAGAACCAGCCACAGAGGCCTTCGAGCTCTTGCCCTGCCCTGAATCGGCCATGGAGGCAATCATAGACTTTTCATTCTGCCCTGAACCAGCCAAGAAGACTATTAATTAAATCACGCCCCTCTGGACCGGCCATGGGGGCCATCGAACTGTCGCTCTGCCCTGAACCAGGCCCTTAGACTGTTGAACTTCCTCCCGGACCTGCCCTGGCTGTCGGGACCACTCGACCCGAGACGGTGGCAGGTGAGAACTCGGCTGAGGAGGCCAATAATAACGTATTTGTGCTCCTCAGTGCAGTTCTGGTCCCTGATCCTCCCAGGAGGGCCTCTTCCCTGTCCGGCCAACCCAGGAGGGTATTGTTGCTGTCTGGTCGGCCCACAAGGGCATCGTCACTGTCTGGTTGGCCCAGGAGGGCATGTCCTCCATCAGCGCTGCCCTGAAGGGCGTCTCCTCCGCCTCCTCCACCCTGGAGGGCGTTTTCTCTGCCTGTACCACCCAGGTGTTCGTCTCCGCCATCTGCTCTGCCCAGGTGGGCATCGCCGCCGTCGGCACCGCCCTGGAAGGCGTCTTCTCCGCCCGATCCACCCAAGTGGGCTTCTCCACCGTCTGCCCCGCCCTGGAAGGCATTCCTTCTGGCTCCGAAGCCTGGGCATCATGATCAGATGGATGTGCTAGTCCGCTGATGGCACTCCAGCCCCCGGCAAACTGTGTGTGTATGTTTTGTGTCTGTTTTCATTCATGGACTCCTATCAATGAACTCTTGTCTCCTCCCCCTTGTTTGTTGCCATAGTCGTTCTTTACAAGTCTCCACCCACTGGCCTAGTTCCCTGTGTATAAATTCCTGGATGTCTGTATGTTTGTCACGGTCCATTGCACTGTCGATCTGTGCAGGGTTTCCACCAGTGTTCTCATTTCCTTGTTACTCTATGTGGATTTATCATTGTGCCAGCTCACAGTTAAATTTGACGTCTTCTCGCCTCCGTCTGTGACAATGGTCTTCCTTTTCTTTCAATGTGCAAGTATAATATACGCACTCCCGCTTAAACTTTCTAACTTTCGTCAACAAGTTCTTCCAGCGTGGACCTTAATTTATAAACATAATTTTTTACCTCAGAGGTGTTTTATTTGGAATAATTAGAACATTTATTATAAGAATAAATCTCTGTATTACGATAATTGGTTTAGCAATGGTTTGATGTTAGTGCAGCAGTTGTTTAACAATCAAGGCCTTCTGCTCAGATATTCAGAGTTCCTCTGCACATGCCTAAAAGCATGTGGAATGCTGCCGGCAAACTAGCTTTTTGTCATTCAGCGAAGCGCTCTGTGTTGACTGTGTGTTTGTCCTAGCTTAAAAGTGTCTCTGTCAAAAAAAAAAGAAAAGGTGCAAGAGCGACTTGCCATCATACAAAGTGTGTGTTCTTCCGTGCAAGAGAGATATTTATATTGTCGGTTAACACACACATTCCCCCAGTTTCACAGACAAGGCTTAAGCTAGTCCCAGACTAAATTGAATTTTTGAGCTGTCTCAGATGAAAATATCTTGCTCTGACATATCTTAAAACATGTCAGGATCATTGTTCTGTGTTAAGATGCACACCTGTAATATTTTCTTATAAGGCATTTTTGTAAAAGTTGCTTAAATATCTTAATTTAACTAATGTCTAGTCCTGGCTTAAGCTAAGCCCCTTTGTGAAACAGGGCCATTATGTGTAGTCTGCCAGGGAGCAAAACATATTGATGCAGTTCTCCAATAAAATGAGGAGAGCTCGTTCTAGCCAAGGCTGAGCGGCGTTGGTGCTCGCGGATCGCTGACTGCGAGCAGGGCTAGCCATATGAGGAAGGAAGCGTGTTCTGCTACTTCCCCTCGTCAAGGCGTTGCTCCATTCCTCCTCTCCTCATCCGAGTTCTTGAAGGCAGTGACTCACGCTGCCACTGATCTAAAAATAGAGCGGCAGCAGAGATGAAAAGAAACTGCGCTGTAGTAAATGAGAAAAGTGAAGTGTATCTGGTTAAACCAATCAGTTGGCCACCGTGCTGCGCCAATCAATGGCCGAGGCTCCTGCCAAAGCTCACTCGAGAGATATATAACGGTCGCTTCGCATTTCTTCTCCTTTAGCGTTATGCAACTTTGCTGTCCTGACTAAGAAGCCAATGCCGGCGAAAATGCCTTTACAGCTGGATTATTTCCCCTGCCGCCATCCGGCATTTATCACAGAAGAGCAAATTTCGCTAGAAGAGCAAATTTCAGAGGACTGACATGCCCGGTCACTGCTATTCGACCTGCAGGACCCTCCTGCGCATTGAGGAAAGCCACAAGGAGTGCGTTTCCTGCCTCGGTGAGACCCACACAGAAGCTGCTCTGACCGGTGCTGAATGCCTGCACTGTGAGGCAGTCAGTCTTGCCACTCTCTGTGCTTGGATAACGTCCTTTTCAGGAGGAGCCAGAAGAGCCAGCGGGGCAGAGGGGCACAGCGCATTGAGAATGATGAGCTCATGCCAGCGAAGCTCCTGCGTCCCTCACCACCTCTCCGGAGAGCTATTTCACCCATTCTCTTCCTAAATGAAAACCAGCGTCCCCCCACTGCTGCGTTTGCTGCCTTGTCTCGTTTGGGAACAGTGAGGACAAGCTGCAAAAGGACTCCATGTCTTTTGCAGCATCAGACGCAGAAGAGCTGTTGGGCTCAGGCGGCCCCGCCCACTTTGCTCTGTCAGATTCCGTCTCTCTCAAGCCCGGGATGGATGCCGAGCTCTTCTGTGTCCTCTCAAAGACTGTCAGTGAGCTCGGTTTGGATTGGATTCCACAACAAGGACCGTGGCGGAGCCATCTGGATGAGTGGTTCCTGCCGGGACACCCACAAGCCCATTGACAGAAGACCACGCTGTTCTTCCCTGAGGTTCATGATAAACTCACAAAGTCCTGGCACTCTACTTAGTGCGACTCCGCAATGCTGCTTCGTCGTCCTTTGCGTTGCTCGACAGCGCAGAGGAAAAGGCCTATAAAAAGCTACCGCCGCTGAATGAGTATGTGGCCACTCACCTCTGACCTTTTTTTATGTTAATTTTATATTAACACATGTAAATTTTCAAACTGTAAACCTGTCTTTGTTGTTTTTTAAAAGACATGGAGAATTACTTTAATCTGATTTCTGATTCTGCTAATAAGAAAGCTATGAAAACTGTGGGTATTTGCTCCGCACTTAAACTTTTTGTGTAGGCTATCCTTTGAAAAAAATACAAAATAATAATAAATAAATAAATATATATATATATATATATATTATCATTTTCTTTCGTTAAAGAGTATTTTGTTTTCTTGTCATTGTTTGTTCAAATGTCATTTTTGTGGATAATTAGTTTTTTACTAAATGTAAATGTACATGTACTAAATGTATGTTTTTGAGATTAGCAATAAAAAAACCTGAAATTAAAAATGATTAAGTTGCAATTTTTCTTGATATTGCGAGTGCACACAAAAATAATAGTTGACCATTATATTTACAAATGAAGTATTAGTCTTATCTATGAGCAAAAATGATTAAATAAATGTAATTTGACAAAAAATAATTAGCCTTTAGACAGCATCCGTGTTCCGTGTCCTGTCACATTCTGCATAGAAGCTGCTGCTTGGTGCAGGCCTTTTCTTTTATTTGTTTTGTTAATTTATTATTGTGTTAGAAAAATATATTTGAAATATGGGCCTATGCATTTCTTTTAGGATATACAGTAGGTAGGCTACACATCTAAAAATCTGTAAAGAGTGAGGAACAAATAATTATGAAAAATAATGATTTCAGCATTATTAAATCAGCAAAAAAAAAAAAAAAAAAAAAAAAAAAATAAAATCCAAAAAATTTTAACATACTTTT
>JAUMHG010000019.1:1315507-1329474 GCA_032359395.1 Enteromius anoplus
AACATTTAGTGTTTGCACAGTTGACATTTAACTGTGGTTAACTCTGAATAACAAAAATAACATAAGGGTTTAAGATACAAAAAAAAGAACCTAACAAATTTAACTTAAAAGTATAAAAGAAAAGCAAGAAAAAAATAGATGAATACATCATAACAATGAAATCCTGTAAAAAAATGTAGTTTTCATTTTTACATGTACAGTATAACAGTATCAGTGTGACCACTCAGTGAACATTTAAAGTCAGCTACAACAAAAACAACCTGCTGTAAAGTGAAATTAAGTAATGAACGGTTTGTGCTTTGTGTTTGTATGTCTATAGTGCTCAATATAACTTAAGCAAGAACAGACTAGAACACAATCTTCCAAAGTTTCAAATGTGTATATGCACTGTTATATTACTTGAACAGACAAGAACATTTTCTTCAAATAAGTCAAGTGAACTAGTCTCTCCAGACTTTATGCTGCGTTCACACCAGATGCGAATGAAGCGGTAACATTTATATGATAAGTCAATGCAAAGATGGGATTAGCGGATTAAGCGGCGCAAATTAAGTTGAGCTAATTGCGTAATTTGCGCTAAACGCTCAAGTTGAAAACTCTGAACTTTGGCGAAAATTCGCTCTGCGTTTACCAAACAGGACTCTGTCGTTTTCTACCGGCAGCCATCATTCATGTCCGTCTTCTTTATCTATCAGTTAACTAATCTCGCTGTCAGCCTCAGTCGCCATCTACAGGTGATGCACAAATAAAGCAGCCTGTTGGTTTAAGCTAAACAGACACACGTTCGATTTTTCGAAGTGGATGAACGCTTATTAATTACGAATTCATTAATTATTATTTTATTTTAGTTATTTTTTAATGGCTGTTGCTAGTTTTGTTTAGTTTTACTTTTTCAGTTATTATGAATTTTTTATTTTATTTCAGTTTACGAAAATGTTTTTTAACCAATAGTTTTCGTCTTAGTTTCAGTTTTCGTTTACGAAAATAACCTTGCACTGGCTCTCCAAGTCCTGCAAAGGACCCTCTGACCAGCAGAACTAAGCTCTGCCCAACTAATTTCAAAGTACAAATTACATCTCTCAGATACTGTGCACCACATTATCTTCATGTGCTCTCTCATCTACACATTAGCCACTGTCCTACAGGATAAGATCTTCTTATGCACACAAAAACATACATTATATCCATTAAGATCTTAGTGTTTGTGCACTAAGTGTTTGATTAAAATATGAGAAGTTTGAAAAGCTACAGATTTAGAGTAGTTAAAGATAAAAGGGAAATTAAAACTCATTTCCTAGAAATGTAGGTGTGCACACCTCTGCTGGATCTGCAGGGCACCACACAGTGTTTGGATCAATGTCTACAGCGTTCTTATGTAAATGAGCACAGCTGCAGACAGTCCCACACCAGCCACATGTCCTGTACAGGTGCTTTTTTAATCGTTTTTACACATGGCCCTTGTTTGATCACAAAATTGTATTGCATCTGGTGCTGGTCTATTTAACATTTTATTGTACTAAATTGCATAACAATGAAATTAAACCTGTTGACCGGGCTACCAAGGAGGTCTATAATAAATCTCCATGAAAGCTACTTTGTTAATTCCTGGAAGAACAAAATTGGAAACCAAGTAGTAAGGTAGGTACTATGCCTCTAGTGTGTATTACATCCTTATTAATTTACTGTAGTACTAATTTAAACAAAAATTGAGTATATTTAAAATAGTAATAATAACAATAGACCATTTTCACCATGTATCTGTAACATCCACACCAGGGTCCACCCTCACTTCCACGCAGCGTTCAATTTCACCTGAGTATTAACTCACCACACCTGCCTCCTGCACCTGATCACAATCATCATCACCACATATAAGCCCACACAGCCACTCAGTCTATGTCCAAGCTTGTTCATGCTTAGCAGACTCTAGCTACGCTTCCCAAAGCTGCTTTACTGACCTGAAACCTCTCCTGTTCGTTTCAGCCTACGCTGTGACACTTCAGTGTCTCATTCAGCTCCTGAGATCCTCCTGTGTGTCCTCCAGCTTCTGTGGTCGTTTCATCTCCCTGTGGAAAGTGGTGTGTGATCGGTGTCTCAGCGTGTCCTCTTCCTGTTCTTCGCGCTGCCCAAGATCCTATAGGAACAAAGAGAAAAGAAAGACTTTTAGTTTCCTTATCAAAGATTCCTGAGTTTGAAGATTCCTTTGTTTACTTACCTTATCAGAGTGCTTTTGTTTTCCATTGTCCCTGAAAATAAATACTATTAAGTTCGGAGTACTATAAGTTCGGAAGATCCATTCCAAGAACTCGTGGATGCCGTGAGATGAGCTATCATCGCATCGTCACCATCACCACCACCACTAACGGCACCCGCACGCCATCACTAGCACCGATCTCAAACCCGGAAGTAAACAATCCTTCTTCACCCGCTGCAGTCGTCTGTCCCATGGTGCGATGGATGCCCTTCTCTGGCGCGGTGGGGGATTGCAACGGATTTTTTTTGCAATGTTCTATTACGTTTGCCACTTACCCGCAGGTTTACAATACAGACAGTGCTAAAATAGGTTATATTATTTCCTGCCTCTCAGGATCCGCTTTACGCTGGGCAGAGTCGTTGTGGAGTCAAGCAGGGCAGCTGTCAACTCGTACGCTGCTTTTACTCAACACTTTCTGGAAGTCTTCAGGAGAACCAATCATGAAGCATCAGCAAGTGAAGAGCTGTAACATTTTCGCCAAAATGACCTCTCAGTTCATGAGTACTCCATTAGGTTTCGTACATTGGCGGCCGCCAGTGGTTGGAACGAGAGGGCGCTGGTAACTACCTTCAGTCAAGGGCTGGAACCCAAACTTTGTTTAATGCTGGCTCCCTATGACGATTCGATTGGACTGGAGAAATTAATACAACTTATACAAGAGTCATCCAGCCCTCCAGAACCATCTACTGAACTAATACAATTGGATAAACGTCGACTGACTCCAGAAGAACGTCAACGCCGCCTTTGCCAAGGCCTCTGTCTCTGTTGTGGACGGTCGAATCACCTCCTGAAAAGTTGTCCTCTCCGTCCACCCAGGCCGGCGGTGAGTATGATCCTTTCTATTAATGAAAATGTGAACCCATGCACGTTTTCTGTCACCCTCACAGTTAAAGGTACCTCAGTTACCCCAGCGGCCCTCTTTGATTCAGGCTCGGCGGGCAACTTTATCGCCGGACATTTGGCACGACGGCTGGGGTTAAGGACTTACCCTACAGAGAAGAGGTACCAAATTCAGTCGATCACTGGTAAGACCCTCTCTAACCATGCTGTGCAACGTCGTGCAGGGCCGGTGCATGTCCGCCTGGGGCAGTGTCATGAAGAGGAACTCTGGTTTTTAGTTCTGGAGGGTTCCACTATGGATCTGGTGCTAGGGCGTCCGTGGCTGGCGAGGCATGAGCCCATCCTCTCCTGGGGCACCGGAGAAATCGTCAAGTGGGGTTCACGTTATTGGCCTGAGTGCTTCCCCAACTTACCTCTTCAACGTCCCTCGAAGCTCAAAGTATGTACAACATCCATTGAAAGTCCTGTTGATAAATTGTCTGTGGAAGTTCCGACAGAATACAATGCTTTTCAGGATGTCTTTTGCCCCAGGAGAGCGGCCTGTCTGCCACTTCATCGCCCATGGGACTGCGCCATTGATCTGCTCCCGGATGCCCAAGTGCCCAAAGGATGGATATATCCACTGTCAATCCATGAGACCAAGGCCATGGAGGAATACATCGAGGAGGCCCTCGCACACGGCTACATCCACCCATCCACGTCACCTGCTGCTTCGAGTTTCTTCTTCGTGGCCAAAAAAGATGGCGGCCTTCGGCCATGCATTGACTATTGTGCACTGAACAAGGTCACGGTACCTTTTAAATACCCACTTCCGTTAGTTCCTGTTGCCCTTGAAAAACTCAGAGGTGCAAAGGTTTTCACTAAATTAGATCTCAGGAGTGCGTATAATTTGATAAGAATTCACCCCAGAGATGAATGGAAAACTGCTTTTATCACACAGACAGGGCATTACGAATATTTAGTCATGCCTTATGGGCTTGCTAACGCTCCCTCAGTATTCCAAGACTGCATGCACAAGATTTGTCTTGAGTACCTAGACAAGTTTTTAGTTATATACATTGATGACATCTTGATTTATTCACCCAATCTCCAGGAACACCATCAGCACGTGCAAAAGGTACTCACCAAGCTACGTGAGCTCTACCTGAAGGGGACAAATGCATGTTCCATCAACCCTCTACCCAGAATATAACATCGACCCATCAGGTGTCAGTATGGATTCAAGCAAGGTCGAGGCTATTACTAACTGGCCCGTACCTACCACCATTAAAGAGCTGCAGAGGTTCTTAGGTTTTTCTAATTTTTACCGTAGATTCATTGATAATTATAATTGCATAGCCGGTCCCCTCACTTCCCTCCTAAAGTGGAAACCTAAGTTTTTAACTTGGTCTGATGACGCTTCCAAGGCCTTCCATGCACTCAAGACCTCATTCACCACTGCACCTGTTTTAATTCACCCAGATCCCCAGAAGCAATTCATTGTGGAGGTGGATGCCTCAACCATAGGAGTAGGAGCAGTCTTGTCGCAGCAGCAAGGGAACCCACCTAAACTCAAGCCGTGTGCGTACTTCTCCAGGAAATTCAACCCGGCAGAGAGGAACTACGACATTGGCAACAGGGAACTCCTGGCGATAAAACTGGCTCTAGAGGAATGGAGACACTGGCTGGAGGGGTAAATTCATCCATTTCAGGTCCTCACAGATCACAAGAACTTACTCTACCTCCGTGACGCTAAAAGACTCAACCCCAGTCAAGCCCGCTGGGCGTTGTTCTATAACCGTTTCCAATTTACCATCCCCTACCGCCCCGGGTCGAAAAACATCCGGGTGGATGCTCTCTCCAGAATCCACGCTTCAGACAACGAACCTGAAACCATTGAACCTATCCTGCCAGACAAACTGTTCCTTAATCCCATTCAGTGGGTGACCCCTCCAGCCGCAGCAGACCCGGCACCTGTTCCTCCACCGGGTTGCCCTCCTAACCTCTGTTTTTTTCCTCCTCCAGAACGCATTATCCTCATCCACACTACTCACACCTCACTGGGCACTGGGCATCCAGGGACCAACAGAACCCTCTCGCTCCTGAAAGAAAAGTTTTGGTGGCCTCGCATGGAACAGGATGTGCAGAGATACGTGAGAGGGTGTCGGGAATGTGCCATGTCCAAGACTCCACGACACTTACCAGCTGATAATTTCATAACACTTCCGACACCTAACCGCCCCTGGTCACACCTAGGGGTCGATTTTATCACGGACCTGCCCACCGCCGAAGGTAACACCTGCATTCTGGTAATTGTTGGCCGCTTTTCCAAATTCTGCCGTCTCGTTCCTCTCAAGGGCTTACCAACCGCTTGGGAGACGGCAAAACATCTCTTCGACCAAGTATACAGACCTTACGGGTTAACAGAGGATATAGTGTCTGACCTGGGACCCCAGTTTATCTCCAGAGTGTGGCGGGCATTCTTCAGACTCCTAGGTTTGACCGTCAGTCTGTCCTCGGGTTACCATCCACGAACCAACGGACAGACTGAACGCAAGATCCAGGAGGTGAGGTGGTTCCTCCGGACCTTCTGCCATGGCCGCCAGGACACCTGGAACCAGTACCTGGCCTGGGCCGAGTACGCCCAGAACTCTTTGCGCCAAGTCACCACCGGATTAACACCATTCCAGTCCGTACTCGGCTTCTAGCCCCCGCTCTTCCCGTGGTCGGGTGAGCCTTCAAACATTCCTGCGGTCAACTACACCAACATCTTCAAAGGGCAGTGCGTAGGCAGAAGACCAACGCGGACACTCGCCGTTCTGAGGGACCCACGTATCAGGTGGGACAATGAGTGTGGTTGTCTACTCGGGATATTCGCCTACGCCTGCCCTGCAAGAAACTCAGCCCCAGGTTTTTTGGTCCCTTCAACATCGTGGAGCAGATCAACCCCGTCACCTACCTGTTACAACTCCCACCTCACTACAGGATTCACCCCACTTTTCACATCTCGTTACGCAAACCCTGTTATGATCCTCTGCTTCCTCCCACAGAGCCTGGTGACGAAGACCCCCCTCCTCCCATGGTTTTCGATGAAGGTACTATATACAAAGTCAAGGAAGTTCTGGATTCCCGGGGTTGTGGTAGTCGTCTGCAATACCTCCTGATGTAACATCCACACCAGGCTCCACCCTCACTTCCACGCAGCGTTCAATCTAACCTGAGTATTAACTCACAACACCTGCCTCCCGCACCTGATCACAATCATCCCCACCACATATAAGCCCACACAGCCACTCAGTCTATGTCCAAGCTCGTTCATGCTTAGCGGACTCTAGCTACGCTTCCCAAAGCTGCTTTACTGACCTGAAACCTCTCCTGTTTGTTTCAGCCTACGCCGTGACACTCCAGTGTCTCATCCAGCTCCTGTCCTCCAGCTTCTGTGGTCGTTTCGTCTCCCCGTGGAAAGTGGTGTGTGATCGGTGTCTCAGCGTGTGTCCTCTTCCTGTTCTTCACGCTGCCCAAGATCCTATAGGAACAAAGAAAAAAAAGAAATACTTATATTTTCCTTATCGAAGATTCCTGAGTTTGAAGATTCCTTTGTTTACTTACCTTATCAGACTGGTTTTGTTTACCATTGTTCCTGAAAATAAATACTATTAACGAACTTACCCTTTTTGTCAGTCCGCTTCATAACAGTGTCATGGTGACCTAAATATTTAGTATATTAAATATTAAATGAAGTGAAATTCTAACCTAAAAATATCTCCAGATTACCATCTCTTTGAATGAAACAGTTGGTGCCTCACCTTCTCTCTTCATTATAAAGGGGGCAAAGTCCATAGGTCTTCAGTTCTGAAATATTATTTTGATAACATATCACATTAATAATGAGGTCATTAGACTTTGCATTAGATAAGGGAATAACAACACATTTTATTACCATTAATAAATAAATGATATCACCTGATCAAATTTATTGTTGCGTCCTTTGCTACAGCAAATATTTTTTTCACACACTCTTACAATGGACAAAGAAAAACTAACATAAAACATCAAGGAACAACTGCCCAACTACAGAGTACACTTGAATTGCACTTGATTTTTGTCACAGTTGTGCAAGGCAAATCACGGAGAGAGAGTCAGTGGAGCAAGTTAACAATATTTTTAATATAAACACTGACCAAAGACAAGAGTAACGCACACTGTACATTGACGAGAACGGACAAACACTGGAAGACAGGAACCAACTTATAAAGGGCAGACAATCACAGTAAATGTACTGAACACACCTGACAGGAATAACTAATTAACAAAACTGGGTCATGGGGAGAAAACAAAGAGCACATGGGGAGAAATGACATCAAACGGCTGACGACTCCAGGGGGCCGACTGACGGAGATGACGCAGTTGGAAGAGGAGCCCAGGGTGGAGCCGAGCAGACAGAGAACTGGGGTGACACAGAGGGTCTGGAGGGCCACGGTGAAGCTGCAGGCTCAGATGACTGAGGCAGAGGCAGGGATCCGGAAGACCGCTGCGGAGCCGGAGCGACAGAGGACAAAGGTGGAGCGGGATGGAAGGAGGAGCCTGACAGAGCTGGCAGGACGAGGCGCAGCCGGAGGAGTGGAGTCCAGAGGTGACGGATGGTCGACTCCTGACCAAGGCGAAGCCGGAGGAACGAGGGAGCCCGGTGGAGCTGGTGGGATGACGGGCCACGGTGGAGACGAGGGAACTAAGAGCCTAGGCGGAGCTGATGGGTCGGAAGACCGAGGTGGAGTCCAAGGCTCGACGGCTGGAGGTGACGCCAGGGGATCCATACACTCCAGAGAATCCGGAGACTGGCTGCTCTGAGGCGGATCAGCACACCCCGACGGTGCTTGCTGAGGATGAGTGGAAATCTGACAGGATCCGGTAGAGATGAAACTGAGGAACTGGCTGGCATGTGAGGAGGCGGGAGAGGGAGGCTGGGAGGGAGCACAGGATTACAGGAGCTGGCTAGGACCAGCAGAAACGCAGGAGATTCGGGACTAGGTAGCACCTCTCCAAACCAGTCTATTAAATCCTTTTCAAAAAAGCTTAACAGTTCCTCATAGTGTCCAGTAACAGGTCTTTTCTCACCCTCAGAAGCGGAAGCGTGGATGGGGCTTTCATCCGTTCCCTCGATCTCCACTAAGACTCCCTCGATAACAGTAGATGTTGCCGGCTCACGCACCTGGTCAGACGCCGCTTGAGGCTCAGACCAGCGTTCCACGCTCCGCTGATCCTCTCCGTCTGCGGTGGGCTCTGGCGTCATCTCCGTCATCGATGTCGCTGATGGTGGGCTTGTCTCTGGACGAGGTGGAGTGGGGTTGGCGGTGAAATCATCCTCCACCGGGCAGAGTGTGAGTGTTGAGTTGTTAGAGCACAACACCCACTCCACAAATGCGGCTATATTTTCCTTTGGACCGCCAGCTGGGACGCGTGCCTTCGAACACTCACTCAATTCCTTGTAGAAAAATACACAGAGCGAGTGGTCAGGGTAGTCTGTCAGGCACGTGAGCTCCAGGAAGTCTGTACTGAACTAAATGTACTGAACACACCTGACGAATAACTAATTAACAAAACTAGGTCATGGGGAGAAAACAAAGAGCACATGGGGAGAAATGACATCAAAACAGACACACGTTACAATTTTATTATCACAATAATTATTTCAGTAAAAATAATTTTCCACAATTAACAACAAGACAATGGCTTTATTAGAGATACGCATCTGTTGACTCTGAAAGTATCTTTTTTGTAAAGGTCATCAATAAAATCAAGCATTGAAGTGGTAATGCTGTTTGTGGAGTCGTCATTGGTGAAAAAATAACATTTAACAGAACAAGTGCAGTTCCACAAGAAGCATTTTGGTTTGTTATACATGTTTTCTTCTCGCTAGTGTATGTACTGTATGCATTAGATAGCTTAAATGCAGAGCACAAATGAATGGGACACCACACCAGGCCACATTTCATGTCCTTTCCTTTCAAACTGTAAACATGACATGCCTCGTCGTTAATAAGCACCAGACCCATGTCTGACCATTTCTCTTTAGCACCTCCCTCAGCTTGTGCAATACTGCTTGACTATTCCCACAAAAAGATTTTTGGCGCAACTTCAGTAAGTGATATCTTACTGTCTGGTAATCAGCCCCCATTACTTTAAAAAATTTTTTCAAAAGATCAGGAGAACAGAAACTGGTTGCGATCATTTTCAAAGCATTATTTTATGTTAAGGAGAACGTCTTGGTTACGAACGTAACCCACATTCCCTGAAGGAGGGAACGGAGACGTTACATATGGGAACTCGCCAGAGAGACCGATTGCCTTTGAGCTTAAAACATAAAGGCCAATGAATATTGGCGTGCATTTGATTGTGCTCAGGTGCACCTCATCACTGTGTGAGTATGGAACGAATGGAATGCACATGCAGGTTTTCGATGAAGAGCTGAGCCGGCGTCAGCGCGACCCAAAAGTCGTGGCAGGCCAAAGTGTAACGTCTCCGTTCCCTCCTTCAGAGAACGTGGGTTACGTTCGTAACCTAGACATTACCCTTTCAGTAGAATCACTTCGACGTTACATATGGGAACATCCATGGAACAGGCCACGACCCCTCGCCGACAGGCAAGATACTTTTCAAGTTCATCAGTAGAGGATCTGCACGTAACCTTCCCAACCCTCTGTGGTCCAAGAAGGGGGGCAGACAGAGTTGCTTTCAGCGGTGCTGAAGCAGGTGGTTGAGGGCGGAGCACATACTTTAACACAGTTCTTGCATGTGGAATAAGAAAATACAATATATCAATACGAATATGGATATGATTGAACAGAAACACAGCTGACTGTGGAACACTGAGATTTGTTGCCACACCTCTGGACGAAGGAGACCCAGAGGAATCATAGCCGGAGCTACTCTGCTCTAGTTCGACTGCGGGGCAAGGAGGTTACGCACACTTCAGGGAACACTGAGAATTATAAGCGAGGGAGTGGCGCAGCAAGCCGGCACCAGCCGGTCCTCTCGCGCACCTGCTGTCCTGATCAAGGACGCGAGAAGACACGGCCTCTACACGGAGGTCGTAAAACCTGGCGAAGGTGTTGGGTGTCGACCAGCCCGCAGCTCTACAGATATCTGCTAAAGAGGCACCATGAGCCAGCGCATAGGACGAGGCGACACTCCTTGTTGCGTGAGCTCTCAGTCCTAAGGGGCAAGGCTCTCCCTGGTATAAATAAGCCAGGGAGATGGCTTCTATCACACAGAAAGCCAACCTCTGTTTGGTGATAGCATTCCCTTTCTGCTGGCCACCGAAGCAAATAAAGAGCTGCTGAGAGCGTCTGGAGCTCTGAGTACGGTCAGTGTAGAGGCGCAGCACGCGTACAGGACACAAAACTTGGGGCAGAGCTTGCAGGTTCACCACCTTATCGCGGAAAGAGGCTCAAAGGGAGCTAACCGCAGGCCATTTAAGGCGACAACTAGGTCTCAAGAGGGCAGAAGGTGTGGTCTCGGGGGATTCACCCGACGCACACCACTGAGGAATCGAACGATGAGTTGCTGCTTCCCAAGGGATGCACCCTCCACTGCATCGTGATATGCGGCTATGGCAGCTACATACACTTGAAATTACACAAATGTATCTAATTCCGTTTTATTAACCAATGTCTTTGCTGCTGACCTTTGATGATCCAGTTCAACCATACTTACAAGTAAAAATTGTGCTTTATTGTTTTTTTATTTGTAAAGAGTATTGAACTTTCTTCTCCTTTATTCTACTTTACAGATGTGAATTTACTTTCTCTTTAGCTTGAGGTTTATTCGTGACACTTTCTGGTGTGAAAGGGCTTTTACATTTGCTATAATTATTATATTAAAAACAAACACGTAAGCTCTGCCCATATTGAAAAAATAACATGAAAGTAATGTAAAAGTAACGTGATGCTAAGTAATGTAATTAAGCAACTTTCCCCAACATTGATGATGACATGAATTTGTCATTACTTACTCATCCTCATGTCGTTCCAAACCCCTTCATTCATCTTCGGAACACAAATTAAGATATTTTTAATGATATCATTTGACCCTCCATAGACAGCAATGCAACTGAAATGATCCCAGATCCAGAAACGTAGTGAAAACAACGGTAAAACAATCCATGAGACATCAATGGCTCAACTTCACTTTTGCAATGCTTTTAAAATACTTTTTTTGCACAAAGAAAGCAAAAATAAAAAAAATTCTCATTCATATCCTGTGACCTACGTTTTCTGCCATTTTAGAGAGTTTCCTACGTATGTGTACACATTCTTCTAGGCGTAAACAACCACAGATTACATACCTGTGCCTGCTTTCACCCGGATGTAAACAAGGCTGATTTCATCAAATGCGCTAAAGTGTGCGTATACGGTGCGATTATCTCTAAAACAGCAGAAGACTTATGTCACGTTAGTCAAATGTCTTATGGGTTTGGAACGACACAAGGCTGAGAATCAAAATCATGATCACCATCCACCAGCATTACCAGGCTTGGAAGAGCCAACTTTAAGACAGTATTACTGCTAAATACTGCACTTGAAAAATAAAATAAAGCAATGTTGTTTTATTTGTACTGTAGGCTATGTGTATTTGTAATGGAGGATATTTCTTCTTATTGTCTAATAATAAAGATAGTGACAAAGATTTATCTTTTCCCACTTTGGCCTAAATGTCTGCCATTGTTTTTTTTTTTCATATTTTGTTGGAAATTAGTTTGGCTGTAATGCAGGCAACGTAACAAAGAATCGTGAGAAAATCATCAATCGAGACATTCTAGAAAAAAATCATCACAAAATATATTTCTGCTATATCGCATACATGCTACAACTGTTTGGCCTGTGTTACAAAACTTTCAGCTTCTGTAACACCAGAGCTACTGTTTGTGCAAAAAAAGTTAACGTACAGCCATAAAACATTCAGACTGGGACAAAATTTTCCTTCTTCATGACAAACAATAAAGTTGAAGCTTTATATGAGCAAAGGTCAAAAGCACAATAAATGAAACAAAAATCTTTAAAGGTATATTGTGAAGGACCAAAGGAATTATTATCACTGTGCAAGAATGGCAGCAATAAAATCCTTGTGACCATAAAGTCTTTGTGAGCACCTCGTGGCCGTTAAATGTTTAATCACTTGACTTTGTCTTTGTTTCCTTTTATGTATAAATTTTACAGGAAATTTTGTCCTAACATTATTGACTTGAATAGTTTATTTACCGTACATTGTAGGTGCATAGGTAAACATTGTAAAAGAATATACTGTATATATATATATATATATATATTGTGAAATATTATAATTTGAAATAACCGTCTTCTACAGTACTTTAAAATAATTTACTAAGTAATTTGCTTCTCTGATCAGTTTGAAACAATTTAAAATGTCCTTGCAGAATTAATAAAAGATGATATTAATTTCTTCTTCTCAAAGGACAAGACCATAGAAAAAAAAACACATTTATTTTAGAGTATTAAATCTGCAACGTGTATGACAGTAAATATTTTTGGTCCTCTGAAAATAACTCATGCAGCAATATTATTGTCAAAAAAAGCTGGCAACAAAAGTAAGTACATCATATGTGATAACAGCTATACTTCATTTAACCATGCAAAGCCACATGCCCTGTTTACCATGTTCATGATTTTGTATGCTTGACAGGACAATACAAATTTGTATATCTTGTATTAGAGCAGTTATAATTTGGTGCTTTGAGTACAGTTCTCTAATAATGACCACTGGATGTTTAACATGGCACCTCAAATCATTATCAAATCAAGAATCTGTGATTTGATAACATGACTTTAACAAAAAAAAAAAGCTGCAAACACAATCTATTCATAGCTAATAGCTCTATAAAACTGATTCAACATTATAGACACTGCATTTCTGTGAGCACCGTGATATGAGCAATAAATACTTTACTTTGTCAGATTGATAAGTATATTAACCTGACGAAGTACAGAATTTATTTTTCACATCACTGTGTCCTTGGTGGGAAAACGACAGGGTAAACTGGTTCGAAAACCCTTGAAGTTAAGGAATATTAAACAAGACGGGCTACAGATCTGCTAACCAAAAGACAAGCCAACCAACTTTCTAATTGTGACCGTCTTTTAAGGGAGTGCGAGACATCTGTGCATATAATTGTTACTGTTAAATTTTCGAATTATTTTGAAAAGGTGTTTTCAGAACATCTTTGCTGTACAAAAAGTGTATAGAGATTTTATAATTTTTTATGCATTAAATGATATTGCTTACAGTGACACTGGATAATTCCCATTAGCCCTTCCCCTTTGTTCTTGCCACAATAGGCTGTTTTATACCTCACTGGCATAGATTTCTTCACTTTGGCAGTTGTTTTAAGAAGGTCACAATTTTTAAACTAACCATGAGACATAAACTGACAATTCTGAAAAGAATTACTATCCTTTCTGTGAAAATTCTCTTTATCATTTTCTTGATAATTTATCCAGGACAAAGGACAAAATGTCCTCGTAAGGAAGAGCTGGTGTTAAGTCACTTACTAAAGCAAGACGTTGGAGAACTACAAGCTTGTTCTGCTATTATCCAAGGAGACATGGATGGAGTGGACAAGGATGTTTTTTGGAAGCTTCTGGCAACTAAAAAAAGAAAATCCACACTTTCAGCATCTTTCTACCTCAATGCAACAAAGGACTGTTCATCCTACAAACGAGACAGAGGATTCCTAACAGTTTCTCTCAGTAAAGAAGAGAAAGATTTTCCTATTGCTTACTCCATGGTGGTCCACAATAAGGTCGAGATGTTTGAAAGACTCTTGAGAGCCATTTACACTCCTCACAATGTGTACTGTGTTCACGTGGACCAGAAGTCT
>JAUMHG010000019.1:1341235-1355685 GCA_032359395.1 Enteromius anoplus
TTTTTTTTTTTTTTTTTTTTTTTTTTTTTTTTTTCTTCTAGCCTGCACTTATTTGAAGATTGCCTGTTGTACGGTATTATAAGCACTTCCTAAGTTGTTTTTACCTCTGTATGACTAATTGCTTCTTGTTTTCCCCACCTGTAAGTAGCTTTGGATAAAAGCGTCTGCTAAATGAATAAATGTAAATGTAAATGGATGTATCAAGTGACGTACGAAGAACAGACCCCTGCTCCGTCGTGCAAGTGAACATGGTAACAAAACCAAGTCATGTTCCAAAGTTTGATCAAACTACACGTGATCTTACCTGGGTGAAAACCTAAACCACCTTTGTGCTACAGGCCACAGTTGTCAAATGTACGATGTAAACTAAAGACTATTAACTATTTAAAAGAAACCAGAAGACCATTCTAAGCTTTCCTTTTCAATAGAAAAGGCATAAAAGCAGGAAAGAAAATTATGCTTGATCAAACACGAATAAAAATTATATTCTTAATTCAGAAGATCTATTATTAGTATAAGTTCTTGTTTTGACATACAATCCACAGCATTTTGATTGAATGTATGTTGTTTAAAAGCATGGTGAAACATTTCTAAAATACAAAAAGCTTATTGGCTTGCTTTAAATTTGTATTTTTTTCGCCAATGTTCATGATAATGAAATTAAAAACTAACTACATTGTTTATGCACGGTTATGCATCTGCTTGGAAATATTGAAAGTGTTTTTTGGGGGTGTTTTTTTTGACAGTTGTGCTGATAACATCCCCAAAGCCGATGAGATCCGAACCCTAGTGAAGGATATCTGGGACACGCGTGTGGCCAAACTAAGACTTTCTGCAGATAGTTTCATCAGCCAGCAGGAGGCTCACGCACAGGTAAAACACAATTGCAAGTTATTGCAACCTGTTGACATAGCTCAGAACCACAGAAATACTCTGATAAGTGTCTGATGGACTTGTGTTCTGAATGCAGAATTTCGTTAAAACAATTTAAAAAAAGATTTTCTTAGCCTTTTTTGTCACGTTGAATATGTATTTTACTTTATACTAAAAAATGTTTTGCTCAAGAGAAATTGCTATTTATGATTGCAATTTCTTTTAAAGGAGTCACAAACTAAAAAACTAAATTCCCTTGATCTGTGAACACAACTTTGTTATAGTGCTGTTGTGATTCGTCGATTTTATTTGTAAAAAAGTTTAGATTGTATTCCAAGGCTGCATGATATATTAAACCCATTCATAATTATGTCACACAGCTGTTCTGTTCACAGCAGTTCCACACTAACTTAGTATTTATGAGTATAGCAGTGGCTATGCCATTTCTGTCCTAAAGAAATGACCAAGGACCATGCTACTCAAATGTCCACTTTATCTTTTAAATTCCAATTGTAATTCCATTACAATTTCACCTTACTAAATTCTGCTAAATAATATTTATGGTAAATAATTATTTATAGATTTATATTCATTTCTTTTATGATTACCACAGGTTTAGTAGAAGTCTAAACGTAGATAGTCATTTGTGTATATTTGTCTGTTGTTTGATGAACTCTTATTCTCTTTATCTCTTTAGCTGGATAATCTCACGCTAATGGAGATCAACACCACACGCTCCTTTTTGCTGGACTCTCTGAACTATATGTATAAACTACGCTCAAACCTGCAGCCGGGCAGAAGTCAGGATTTCTGAGATGTTCTCAGATAAAGAACTAAATTCTCTATATTGATCTGTCGTTTTTCAGTTTAATTGCAATTTGTAGTACAATAAACAGATTTCAGTTTGCTTTGAGCTGAAATGGTTATCTGAAAATGTATTACTGTTGATTTTATCATGGAATCATATCTAAACTTGAGACCACTGCTGTGATTTGGCATGTAAATGGTAACAAATACTGACCAGTCTAGAGGAGTGAAAAAAAACTGTATGCATTTTAAGAAATAAGTTTTGATCATTTTAATTTGTTGAAATAAATGTATTAACCTAATTTGTACTGTGACTGTAACCACTTTTGCTGTGTTTCAAGGTCACCAGTCAAAAGGATAAAACTTGTGTGAAATGGAGATTTATACATCTGAATAAATAAGCTTTCCATTTATGTGTGGTTTGTTAGTATGATATTCAGCTAAGATGAACCCATTTTAAAATCTGGAATCTGATGGTGTAAAAAATCTACATTGAGAAAATTGCCTTTAGCAATTTATTTATATTACTAATGAAAAATGTATTTTTGATATTTAAGGTAGGATATAGACAAAATATCTTAGTGGATCATGAACTTTACTTAATATTCTGAAGATTTTTGGCAGAAAGGAAAAATCTATTATTTTGACCCGTGCAGTGTATTCTTAGCTAAAGAGCAGTGTTTCTCAACCCTGGTCCTGGGCGCCCCCAACACTGCACATTTTGTGTTTCTCCCTAGTCAAACACACCTGTTTTAACTCTTGAGCTCATTTAAAGAAACTCCAGGACCAGAAATTAGTGTGTCAGATAAGGGAGACTGTGATGGCTGAAGCCATCCCTTATAATTATTAAATATTGTTTTTATTATTGTTGCGTATTTAAGATGTCTGTCATTATTTTAAGGTTATAGGAATACCCTGATATTTGTTTATGAGGTGGTACGTTGTCTTTTTGCACAATGAAGATGAAGAGCGAAATCACTTGTCGAAAGGGAACGTACAGGTTACTTCCGTAACCCAGGTTCCCTGAGACACGGGAACGAGTACTGCGTTCTATGCCGTGCTGTGCATACCCGTCGCTTCAGTCGAAGTAACCTGAAGTCCTGGCACGAAGCTGCACTTAATACAGGCGGCTCCGCCCCCTCAGGCGAGCAATGGCCGTGTAGTTTCACTGCGTGATTAAAAAAGACTTCAGTAAGGAGTTTTCCCATAGCGTCTTATCAGACGCAGTACGAGTGTCGAAGGGAACCTGGGTTACAAAAGTAACCTGTACGATCTCTCCTACGAACACGGGACGCTCAGCTTTCATGACTTGAAATGGCTCAAATCTACTTTATATTAAGTTTTAATTAATCAATAAATACCATCCAAAGCTGACTTTTCCAAAACACTTTGTTATTTGCTGCCAAGAAGAAACCCCAGAGGTTATGTGTAGTATAGCTCCATTGTTGTTCAAAGTAAAAGAAAAGGGGGGAAACGAGGTCATATTATGTTAGTTTTAATAAATAAAAATGTTAGAAGAAAAAAAAATCAAATAAATTCTCTTTTTTTTAATTGTATTTTTGCCGTATCGAAGTACAAATCGAACCGTGATTTTTGTGAACCGTTACACCTCTAATATATATATATTACTCATATTTTTTCTTTACTTGTGTAGGTATCGTTGACTGTAAGTCTCTCTGTCCTGAAGTGAGGAAAAAATACAGAGTGAAGTTTAAGCTCACCAGGTGTGGCGGGAGTGGATGATCTACAAAAACAGTTGGATACTGTAACATCGGACGGAAAGGAGTGTCCACAGCATTTTATTCTGACAGAGTTTGATGAATTCTGTTCTACGGACTGCTACTACAGCATGAATGAATGAGCAGATTGGGTGGAGCGGAGCATCTCTGCCTCCACATTTGGAACTAAATAAATGTTTTAATGGCTAAAATTGAGGTTAACTAACCCTAACCCCATACGCGACAGATGTACAAGCAAATTGTATACATGTGCATCAATTATTAACATTTATAGACGGAAACTATATCCATGACATATCTCGTGTGCACTGGGGAAGACACATCATCTCAAATGCATTAAAAAGCAATTACGTTTAATGCAGCACTGGAGTGCACACTAGTGACTTAGAAATAACATGTAGACAGAGATGGGTTTAAATACGATCTTTATATAATTATTTGAGTCAAACATCTTACTCGTGGGCTCGTGGAGATCCATGACTGCAGCATGGAACAAAAGCCTAATATTAAAAGGGCACGGCGTTGTTGATGTCCCTTATATCCTTTTTGAGGAATTATGGGGAATGTAGGTTTGGGACGCAACTTCTGTGTGGGTGGCGTCATGTATGGTTTGGGTTTAAAATGTATTTTTTATTGTTTCGTTTTGAAATCATAATGTGTTTATTTCTGCCTATTATATAGGTGATTTAGTATGTTTTGAAAAGAGATATGTTTGTATGTTATAAATAAGCTAATTTAGAGTTGCGCGAGTACCCTAGGAAATGATACATGGGTTAGTCTGTTGTGTTAAAAAGGATTCTCATTCTTAAGGTGCGTTCACACCGGACGCGAATGAAGCGTCAAGCGCGAGTGATTTACATGTTAAGTCAATGCAAAGACGCAAATAGATATCCTGCGGCGTGAAACGCTCAAGTTGAAAAATCTGAACTTCGGCGAAAATTCGCACCGCGTTAACCAATCAGGAGCTTGCTCTAGTAATGACGTGATTACTAGCCGGTGAGGCTGCCCTTTGGCGGATACATGAGCATCACGGCTCTGAAATCGGCGAAGCAAACTTTTAAATAGGCGCTCTCTTTTTTAATAAACTGCAGATTTGTGCCTGAAATACTCTTAAAACTGCATTTCATGGCACAATAACAGCAATATTTAGAATGTTTTGCTGTTTTCCCTTCCACCAATGCAGAGACTGGAGCTGCCTGGCAGAAGCCCCTCTCATGCCTCGAATTTGCGTCTGTTGTACGCGCAAATGAAGCAAGTAACCTCAAAATGTTAACGCGTAGTTAGATTTATTCGCGCAATTCGCATCCGTTGTGAACGCACTATTAGAATGAGTTAGTTCTGACAAGAGATCCCTAAAAACAGCTAAATTATAGAATTCTGTACTGTGGTGTGATATGTTATATGATATGCCCAGAGGGGAGATCGGAGCTCTAAGGAAGGCGTTTTGATCTCGCTTCGAGTCAACCACAGATTACGATGTGCCACCACAGTGCTAGCCATCATGTGACCCAATGACACCAGTGCCCCTAGGGTTGCACGCAGAATATAATCAGCCATACCCCTGGGACATTGAGCTCAACGCCCTGGCTGTGCAGGCTTGATCACTCTATGTCCTGCCGAGCTGTGTGGGTGCCAGGTGTGCGGCAAGAGAATGTTCCATCGTTGCCTCCTCAAATTCAATAAACTTGTTTACCCGAGACACCGGAGGAGGGGGTGACATGGGCTTCGGCCACAAAGACGTGAGCTCCACAACACAATCCAAATAGAGTGGTATTTCTTAACACTGTCTGCAACAGGGATGAAAGAACCACCTACTGTAAGTGTGAGTTCAGGGGAATGCCCCCAGCCTCTTTGGCTTCCACACGATTGCCTCAGCCTCCTGCGGCCTCTCCAAAGACAGCCAGGGATCAGCCTCTGAGGACCGAAACGGACTGCGTCTGGCCACTGCCCCACCGAGCACACACTCCACATATGCCACACGCATAAAACACGAGAGCTGCCGATAGTGCGCACATGCCCCAGGGTTTGAGAGGGCCTTCTTAGCATGGACAATACCCAAACACACAGGACAGTGGTTGTGAGTGTCATTATTGGACAACAAATAACCACATAGCATTGGGCAGGGGAGAGATTCTCCTTGGTGTTTAGGCATCTCCCTTAAGAAAGGAGTTAACCAGCCCTTGTTAGCTGTGCTAAACATGAGCTGAAAAACTCCTTCCTTTCGTGTCTGTTCCTTTTTCCTCAACCTTAGTTTCCACAAAGATCACCACCATGGGCTTTCTCATATGAAAACGTATCGTGACGGTGTTCTCACAGCATGGTGAAGAACAAAGGGAGCGATGCTGCGACAGCATTTATATATTGCTGGCAGGTAGCTCCGCCCACATCGTTATGCATCATTGGCCTTTCAGGTGTGATTAGAGGTGTCTTCAGCAGATGGCGCAAGAGAGCAATATCCTATAGTCATGTGTTGTACAGATTGAACCGACTGAATGGGAACGCAGAATTAGAGCATTTTGCTCCAAACCTAATCAAACACACCTGATCCATAATTGAGGTCTTTAGGACCACTAGAAACATCCCAGCAGGTGTGATTTGGAGCTGGTTGGAGCTAAAATGTGCAGACCCAAACCATGCTTACTCTAGCGCTGCGTCCGAAATCGCTTACTTCCCTACTATATAGTACATAAAAAACAGTATGCGAGGTGAGTAGTATGTCTGAATTCATAGTATCCGAAATTCAGTAGGCGAGAAATACCCGGATGACCTACTGCTTCTGGCCGAATTCTATAGTAGGCATATCATGAACACTTTCCTATTCCATGAGGCTCCGGGAGAGGAGGCGTCATATTAAAAAACTGGCGGAAAGTGGAGACGCGGCTCATTTTAAGTGTAAACACCTCAGAAAGAAAACGTTGTTTATTGTGATTAAATTACACTTGTTTAACACAATTATTTCTTACAAACATGCAGCTTTGATGAACAATAATTATGGTGATGCTTCTGTTATCTGTGCAGCCTATTAGCTCTTTAAGGGAAATGTATATAAATAATTACTATTAATTATGATTAATTGCAATTATTTATATCAGCTGCCAGTAGAAACTGTAACAGAATTACCATCAACTAATCTGTTCATTTAGCATATAGTGTAAGTTCATATAAGCTCTAAGAAGGGATATTTTCATGGCCACTGAAAAATACTTTCTTACAGTATCACTGCATTAGAGCATGTAAGGGTCGAAGTCATAAAGGGACATTAATTTGCAAGGAGAAATGGTGGGGATTCAGCAACCAGAAAATGCAAAAAGCAAGGCGGGTCCCTGCCGTGGGGCCTTTTGAAACATGTTGAGGTCACACTTCTTGTGGGTCAAAGAGCAAATATTGTGTCGATTCTTTGGAGGGAAGTTTTAGACTCTTTGTTTCTAAGCATGGTAATTTGTATATGCACTGAATTGGAGGTTGATATACAAATTAGAAGAGATTCTTAAAACACTGGATGATGCAGATATCAACATAACATACACCCTAAATTAGATTATCTGAAGACAAGTCCTTAGATACCAAAGACGAAATGTGCTGATATTATGAGGTGATATTAGCTAGTGATCTATCATAAACAGTATACCTTACACAAGACGATTTACCTGCACAATACCAATATACATACAATGACTTGAAGAATATGTGTTTACTCAATGAAAGTTTTCCTGTAAATTAATTTAAGGAAAATTCCATTGTCTTTTCAAACGAGACAACTAGTTAGAGTTGTTTTGTTCACATTCCTTCAAGTAATAAACCAGTCGGTTGCCATGGAATCAAAGGCCTGTTTTGCCTTCCTGGGGTGTTGCCTTTCAGGGGAAGGGTCCACAGACCCGCATAGTTGCAGTTTGAGTTACCATTGGGCTGGTAAAGCTGTATTAAAGATTATTTGTTTTATATATATCAAATAGTTTGCACCTGATTGGTTCAAATGCTACATCTGTTTGGATGAAGAAACAAACGTGTTTGTGTTTCGGGTGAACTATTCCCTTAAGCATCTCATAAATCCCCTCATGCTGTAATTAGATGTAAAACGATGATTACATTAATTTAAGTCTCCTAAACGCCACCTTCATTATTATTTACTATATTGAAAAATTGTAGTGCTATTAATATTCTTTGATTTTCAGGAAGTGTATTAATTGCAATGTTTATAATCTCAATTTGTATCCTGTATTAAAAGCTTGTCTAATCAATATTAAATTCAGTCACAGTGAATATACAAGCACAATACATTATGTTGAGCAAGCAAGACAAAATTATTCTGAATTATTTGCAGAACATCATGCATAATGCACAAGGCTGTACTGTATGGCTTCTGCATTGTGTTTGATCAGTACGGCTTAATCTTAGCTGTCATGACATAAAGTACAAAGAAGATATCGTCAAGCTTCTTCGTGGACTCCACATTTGTGTTTTGTGCCGTCTACACCACAAAGGGTACAATTATTTTCATGCTTTCATTGGTGAATGTAGAGTTAGATTCCAGTGAGCTATAGGTAATCGAGTGAAACGGCAATGCTTTCCAATAATCCAACGCTGCAGCAGCCCACACATTTTCCAATTGTTCTTATATCTAACAGTGAGCTATAGAGGTCGTAACAAGTTCTTCATAACAAGAGCCAGAGGACATAACTATGTCACTTCTTAAAGTTTCCTTCCACCACTACAGTACAGAGACAAATTAAGCTGTTGTCAAAAACCTTTTTCTGTGCTACTTATTTATGGCCCTACAAATAATAAAAATAGCACAATTAGAAGCATATATCTTACAGTAGCGCCTAAAAAGTTCAGTATTGAGTATCTGAGTTTACTTGAATAGATACCCCAAAATTATTAGCACTGCAGGGAAAACCAGCTGATGTAGCAATTAGCCAGTGGCTTCATTAGCACAGTTAGAATTCATGTGTTTAAACAAGCATGAGATACAATGAGCTGCTCTGTTTCTGTAATTAGCTATTTTTAATCATGAAACTGGCCTAAAGACTAGATCTAATTGCAGCTATATGCAGTATAGCTAAAATACTCATCTTTCTCTCTCTCTCTCTCTCTCTCTCTCTCTCTCTCTCTTTGTGAGAGTGATAATAAGGCCGAAAGAAGAGATGTCTTTAAAAAGTGAATTTCTAAAGAGTGAATTTCTAGAAATTTGTCTTGACGTCCTCAGAGCTCCTTCACAGGCTGGGGTGGTGGCAAATTAATAACTTTTATAACCCATTTTTAACATGCCTACTTGAAATGTAGGAATTTTTGCATTCATACATATGCTTGCATCTTGACAATTATACACTTTCTTAAAGGTCTTTGGAGACCCTGAGAATCATGATAGCTGTGTTTTTAACTGATAACATTTTAAGTAAGTAGCATATATACAATAATCTATTAATCATGCTGTTGAGTGTTTTATTGACAAAGGCTTGAAATAATTAGCCAGGTAGTCCATATGGCATTACAAAATATTAATAATACCCCAGTAGTATTTATAAAAATTCAATTATTTTCTTCTCACTTTTTGGTGTTTTCAATGTTTTAATGGTGACAATTTACTTGACGAAGAAGATGAGTGATGAGTGGTAGCAGTATGATGTTGTTTAATGTGGAGCAAACTCAGAAAGCAGAGCTGTCACTGCTTTAAATGTTGTCTCTTGTCTGGACTGCTACACATTGTCTTTTTCTTTGAATGAGACTGAAAATCTTGACTTGACACAATTTTAATTATCTGATTATAAGGCTTCATTTAATCTCTTATGACAGATTGTTTTCAGGAGCTCATCACCTTGCAGCAGTGTTCTTAACCTGACATATACTGAGGAGCTTCACAACCACCTCCTTGCCTTCACTCGGGTGTTAAAATGATTCTTCGAACTGCTTTTTAAACAAAGGAAGGGAATGACAGATTTATGATCCAGCTGAGGCCTGGTTGAGAGGAATAATGGACAAAAGGGATATAATGATGAATGCCATGTTGTTACACAAAGCAGATGGAACAATGAAATACGAATCCATTACCTGAGTCAACCTTAGAAACCATTATTTATATATTTTTTTTTCAGGTAGTGCGACCTGTAGATGACACACACTTTTAAAAATAAAGGGCCTAACGGGGGACTTTCACAATGATGCCATACAAGAAACATTTTGGCTTCCCCAAAGAACCTTTCAGTTCACAGATTTTCTATAATAGTCAACAATGCTTAGATTCAACCTACATTGAGAAGCAATATAAATATTGAAACCCATGCCTCTAACTTCATATCTGTCTGTCTTAAGCACTTCACTGGTGTTAGAACAAGAAATTGAGACATAACCAACATTTATTTCTCTGCAACCTGATAGGATTCATTTTTCATTGCTATCCAGCCTATAACAGTCCTCAGAGCTCTAATAACACCTCTCATATAATTGAATAAGGAAACAGTCTAGAAGTAGCTGGTTTTGAGGAGCTATAGTACCATTTGAGAAATAAACCAATGTTATGTCTTAAACACTTAACCGTTTAAAGACTAAATAATTTGTCTGCAAGATATGCAATGAGAGCACAGAACCAGCACCACAAGGGATGATTGGAAGGTGGAGTTCAGCTTGTAAGCCTACTAGTGCAGTGAGGCAGAAAGGAAAGTGCCCCTTTTATGCCTTGCCAGGACGAGATTGGCTAAAACATTACCTTTAGGACATGTGGAAAATAGGTTATATGCTTGAAAAAGGTTATTTACAAAAGAAACTAAAAATCAGACTACAGTAAAATATGATTCTTTTCCTGAAACTGTCTCTTACCAATGTGTAGTCATTGCAGTTTGAGTGAACAGACTACCATATTACCACATTGCTAATCGTTTCACAACAATTAACAGCAAAAGCCTGAAAGAGACGACAGCACATGTGATTGTGTGTGTGTGTGTGTGTTTAAAGCTTCTAGACAACAATGACAACCTAGCATATCTCATAAAGTATGGGGAAATTTGTTTAATTAAAGTGTTCAGTTCACATTCATTTAATTTACCTAAAAAAAATTTTTTTACTGTTTATTTAAAACTAAAATATGACCTGGACATTTCTAAGATTTACCCTAAAGTATAGTTGTCTGTGTGATTTAGGCAGGGTTAGGTTGGTGTCACACCAATTGCTTTGAATTTGGCTAAAAAGCTCAATCTTGGTCTAATCTGAAATCACTTCCCTTGTGCTTTTAGAGAAACATGCTCAAAGACCAGTGGCCTTCCTCACAGACAAGGTTTTTGCAAAGCTGGCGATATGGTTGAATCATGCTCCAGAATCCCTTTCAGCTACTGAACTATGTTGCTCCCTGAAAGTGATTGTTGGCCTCTCTAAGGCTTTTCATAAATTTGCGTCTTCAAGTAACTTTTTCTAGGAAACATTCAGGACGTCTGTTGTGATTTTCTAATACATGGATTTTCTAATATATTTTCTGGCCTCTTATACTTTCTGACAAGAAACTTTGAAAGTTTTGTTGTTAATTCCGGCAAACAGTATCCCCATTCATCAGGCAAGGAAAAAACAAATGGAACAATAAAACTTCTCAGAAATGTTCGCTTTAAATAGTTTGCCAATAGTGCTACTTGGTCTCATGGCATAAACGTACCTTGGTGCACTTTTTAGCGGGACACAAAATGTGTACCATAAAAAAAGTACATATCACTTTAGTTTCCAAAAGAAATGAACATTAGGGGCAGAAAAAAACAGCTTTTATTCTTTTTCACACAAATTTAGAGTTTTGATTAATAAAGCATCATTTCCTTACAATTACTCAAAGGAAAACATTTAATGACTTTAAAACATGATTAAAATGCTGGAATATTTAAAAACTGGTCCTTTTGAATGGTAGCATCACACATATCAAGCTTCATATCTATGTGTTTTTATAGAAGGATTGTTCGGTAGCTTATGGAGTACAGAGATGTACTTGAGAGGTGAAGAGCTCCAGTTTTAATCCATTTTAGGTTCAAATCGGTTTAAAAGTAAGTTGAAATGGCAAGGGTGCTTCAGCACATGTGTTTTTATATCAGTTTTGGGTATCGGGTGTGCTTGAGACAACATGAAAACATAGAATTTTTTAATTTAGAAAGGCTAGGGGTGAGCAGCTCGCAGACAGCTTTTCTTGCGTATGAAATGAGTCATAAGCCAAACCAACCAACAAGAACATGAACAATAATGATGATTCATAACAACAGAGCATGCGCTAAAGCTGTTGTGGGTCCACTCGCCCAAATCCTTCTGCAACTAGCATAGATTTGCAGAAAAGTTGTTTGGCAAATAAATAAGTTAAATGCATATACATTTTATTATTTAAGCCTTATGTTACACCACAGATGGCAAGGGAATTTATAGTAATGTTAAAATTAATTAGCCAGTTCACATTCATTCTCTTATTAAATGGCTTGGGTATGCAGAGAACTCACAGCTTATATTGTCTGCACACCCCTGCTAAATATGTTCATATGTATACTAGTGGTGGGCCGTTAAGACTATTATTGCGCACTAAAAAAATATCGCTGTTAATCTATTCACAAATTTGGGTTGGGAGCTGGGTCTATACTACGCAAGTTCTAATGACTTTCACCTTGATATTTTAGCGCGGATGTATACCTTGCCAAATTTAACTGTAGCCCTATTCGGAAGGGATTAGTTTTCTAAACTACTATACGTGTGAGCTTCGATTCTTATCACCTGTCGTCTCTGATCTTCATGCACCATTTCGGATGGAACTAAAACCTCTGTGTTTATTACAGGTGGGAGGGTCTGTTTTGTTCATCTGGGCGTCACAGAGATCATGCAATGTAGTTTAGATTAGTATAATCACAAATACCATGGTGAAGCTAAATAGCTAGTATAGCATAACCATGTTAATGTGTGGTTACTTTAGTTCAACTATTATGATTTTTATTTGAAGTAAACCCATGTTTAATTTTGATAATTAAAACATGTAACCGAGTGCAGAAATGAAGGCGAGTAATCCTACCTGATACTGATATTACAATTGCCAGTCTTAACAGTTTACGTGATCTGGCTCTTTATTTGTAGTTATTTATTTCTTTTATATATCAAAATATATTAAATTTGTGTGTGGTAAGAGGATCTACGGCATATCGCATTGGCTAAAACACACAAGGAAACGCGTTGTGTAAAAATAATATCACACATATCACATTCAGACTCTAGAATTATCACAGAGTTTGTGAGAGAAAAACACAGACATGGCAGATTCGGATGGGTTAAAAATCACCAAGTACGTCTGTGAAACAAAACGTTCTCTAACGACCCCCTGTAAAACTAGTCTCATCCGAATAGGGCTTTACTTTAGTCATTATTTAGGTAGCACGCATATTCTGAATGCCTTTGGCAGAATTCAAATGAGGCATTTTAATCTAGATTAATCTAGATTAATTTACTTAAAAAGAAATAATCTATGCCCACCCCTAATGTATACATAGTTTAGCATATGCATGAGCTGATGAGAACACTTTGTATTTCCAGCAGTCCAGAAGCGTGCCAGAAAGGCATCAGTTTCATAATACTTCAGAAATGTTGCCATTATTCACATTGCCGCCATGCCTGAAGACAGATCATTGTTCATAGTGTGCAACACGCAGATGTCAGAGCTGCTCTGTCGGAGTCCATCAAAGTGAAGGGCGAACATCTTCAAGCTTTCTGATCAGAGAAGACAAGCCTGGCAGGGGATATCCCCTCATACCATCATCCGCACAAAGAGGATGATGGTGAAGTGTGAAAGACAGGATTTTTGCTCTTTTTATTTTGAAGAGACTATAAAGGAATTATTTTGGTGGAACTGGGTTCGTCTGCATGTTTTCTGTGACAGGTGGAACAAAGAAAAGAAAAGATAGAAAAAAAAAAGAATTAAGTGAATTAAGGCCATATTTATCAGTCATTATATGCTACAGCTGACTCAATCTAAACTTTTCAACATTTAGCGTTCTCCTGCTGTAATCAGTAAATTAGCAAACTTTAGTCAAAGCTAAACCATTTTTGAAAGCCATTTGTGATTAATTCTCAAGTTGTTCACTGCTTTGGGAAGCCTATGTGATGGCTATTCTGTTAAACAGGGTTTCTCAGCCAGTTGTTCCCAAACCCTTAGAGGCTTGTGATGGAACTGCAGGGGGTTTGTGAGATTCTGATAAGCCATCTGCACACTGTCGAGTCAAAGCAGCTCTGTGCCAGCTCCAAAATCTGCAAACTCTACAAATTATGCAGCTTCAGTACATAAAGCTGCTCAAAGGACACTTTAAAATATGCCAACTCATATTTGACAAGCCACTTCCCTGAGTGTCAGAGGCGTCTCTGATGCACTTTTGGCTCTGTGTAAAAAAATGCCACATCAGAGCCATTTTGAACTTTGCCATTGTCGTGACAGTCACACATCTTTCTTTTGGCTGAATGAAATAGTGTAATACCAATGACAAATTAAATGAAATACCTTTATAATGCATGACAACACAAATAAAATAAAGTGATCATGCTTGGCTGTAAAATGTATTATATTTTCTGAACCTTTAACATTGCTTACAATCTTAGGAGGTGGTCCAGGTAAGGCATGTGAGTTCAGTTGAGCAAAAATTTTGGGAACCCATGCTGTTAAAGGTCTTTTGCATATAATATATCCCCCTTGTGGTGCTGCTGCTTGAAAGAAAAGAAATAAAAAGAAAAAAAAGCCGTGATAGATTTCATAACCTTCAGATAATGCTCTTACACTCCTATGGGAATAGTGCCATCCTGAGTTGAGAGTAGATGAGAAATAGAGAGAAAAATAAGGAACATATTTTAATGGAGATGAAGAACTTTCTTAGGGATTTTTCTGTCCGAAAAATAAATATGCAATTCAATTCAATTCAAATTTATTTGTATAGCGCTTTTCATGATACATATCATTGCAAAGCAGCTTTAAACCAAGTAATGTTTTACAGTATATGTAGTAGTAGTTTGTACATGTACATATGGCATAGATGTGAGGTAAAGATCAAT
>JAUMHG010000019.1:1355785-1376039 GCA_032359395.1 Enteromius anoplus
ACCTCAGGAAGAAAACTTTGTTTATTGTGATTAAATTACACTTGTTTAACACAATCTAAATAAACGGATGACTTATTAAAGGGTTTAAATTGTCGGCGCGTGACACGTGACAGCATCAATATGGCCGATGTAGTACGTCCGAGTTCCATTCATACTACCCCCATTCATACTATATAGAACGTACTTTTTTATCGGTCTAGTGGTACGTTCGGTTTTAAATGTAGTACCTACTTAAGAAGTATGCGATTTCGGACGAAGCCTAGGTATGCTGGTTCCAAAAGCTCATTCAACATAGAGTAAGTTCCTTGTTAACACGCAAGACATTATCAATAGAGCAACAAATCAATGAATCGCTAAGGAAAAGCATGCCATGATGTTTCTTCTTTTGTCATGCCTACTGGCGTCTAGTCAGTAGAGAATGCACACTGATAGCTCTGAAGTAAGATAACCCTGAAACCCAACCTACTCTGGAGCAGAGAAGAAAAAAAAAAAAAAAAAAACTTTGTAACAATGTGTTTTTATGTATGAATTGTTCCTTGAATAAAAAAAAAAAAAAAAAAAAAAAATATATATATTTAAATGCCATGTTGTAGCAAGAGGTTTTTGTTTGATAAAAAAAAATACAGCAAACACATTTTTTGCAATATTTAATTTTTTTGTCTGAAATTACAGCAATATATCCATAAATACCTAATTACTACACTCAACAAATAATATATTACATTACAATGAATTCAAACAAGTACATAAAAAAAAAAGAAAATAACAAAAAAGAAAAACAAACAAAAAACCCATGGTTTCACAGCATCTAATATCCTCCATTAAGTTTGGGCATGACTGTGTGTGTGCATTGGGCAGGTTTGTATATGCTCTCATCAGGGAGTGGTAGTGCTTCTTGTGAAGCAGGTACACACACACAGTGACCACACTGATGGCATGCCTGCTCGGGGTCAGCATAGCCAAAACAATGGCAAGCAAACTCCTCACCTGTGCTTCAAAGATGCATTTGAGATACCTCTGTGTTTTACCCTTGCACTAAATTCTGATCAAAAAATGGTGTGCGGTCTGTTTATAACTGCATGCTGTATGTGGTACTGCATACATGAAATACATTTTATGTGCGGCACAAGTGATGGAGGTTGGGTTAAGTGGCAGGAAAACAAACAGGTGTGTCATTCCCAGATTCTACATCATCTAAGAGAATAATATTAAAAAGGTAGAAAATTAAAGATATTACAGGCAGTCAGAGTTCATTTAAGGCCCATATTAATGTTTTTTCTCATGGTCACATTAAAATGCATCCTTCGTATGCAATGAATATAAAAAAAAAAAAGCTTGGCAAACAAGAACGTCTTCAGGATTTTGGGGAGGGGAGGTTGGTGGTGAATTTTTAAATTTTTTTAATTAACTATCAGCAGGACTGACTTAATTCTTGATTAACATGATCAAAAACATGATTGAGCTTTGTTTTCAACATTTGGCATGCCACCTCTGAAAATTTGGCACACTAATTGTCAATGGCAAAAATGTTTTGTATATGAAACAAATTGAAATTCTTATTGTACAACAACATTTATGGATTTAATTTGAGGCTTTAATTTGAGCCCTCTGTGCACACAGGCCAGAAAAACATTTCAGAATATCATATTCAAATAAAACAACGCCCTTTAATTGAATGAGACAGAAATCCAAAAAGAGGATGCATGCTGCTTTATGATTAAAAAATCAGTTTAGCAGTCTGTAGCTTTGAGAGATGAGTGACCACTAGCCCATATTAAAAGACAGCAGACGTCCTAAAATATCAGTGGGTATGTCATTAAAATGCAGGGCTCAAGTTATCCTGTAAAGCATGGCCTTAAGGGAAAACATTGGCGGTGTGTCCTGGGGCCATTGCTACTGTAGTTCAGGCAAAAAGTAAGTGATATTATCACTCCACAAGTCCTGAAAGGGTTATTCTGACCAGCAGCAGAGCAAAAACTAAAAGTAAACTTTTTAACGCCCGAAAGCATTAATATATTAGAAAAAAATGGCAGTTTTTTTTCCCAAAGAATTAAAAACATACAAAATTGTTTTTTTCCATTGTTTTGAAATTATTTACAATACAATGCTGAAGCACCTCTTTAAAAAACTTTATTCTAAATCTTGAAATAAAACATATTCCTTTATTTGATGTTTTTTTTCCCTTCCCTAGATCATAAAGAGTAGTCTGTCATAACACAGTACCTCCAAATAGTTTTTTTTTTTTTTGTCTTTAAGTGCATTTCTAGGCGTGACCTCCATGGTAAAGAGATGGCAGGTGGGCTGAGCTGCATTTCAACTCGCATTCTTTTCTCTCTACGATGCAGTATGGCTGTCCCTGCAAGTTGGAGGCATTCAGAGGCTTTGACGTGTGTTCATGCGTGATTTTGCCCACAGGATGGCATCACAAGGAAGGTCAGTGGATGGCAAATTTGATCTTCTGTTCCTCACCATCACTATCCAGGCTCTCGGAGTGGCCTGAACATGGGTCTGGGTTTGGGGGTTTGGAAGGGATGTGGGAGGATTTCTGAGTGGGTGCTCTGTGGTGCCGTAGAGTGTCACCTGGGTGGATAGCCCTTGAAGTGACTCCTAGACCAGGGGCTCTGTGGCAGCATCAGGCACTTCTTAAAGTGCTCCAGCTCTGCCTGTAGGTTCTCCCTCTCCGCCGCAAGCTTCTGCTTCTGTGCCATCAGCTCCTACATAAAAAAAAAAAAAACATTATCTATGAAACATTATCTGGGGAGGACCAGATACCTGTTCATATAGGATGTCTGAAAGGAACAGGCATCCAGGATGGATCTAATATTTATAACGTGTGGAGGCATGGCCTGATCCTGTGTTATATGGGTATGTTCACTCAAATGTATTTGTGCTCTGCACTTTGCATTCCCATGAAAGTGATGTAGAGTGATACGAAATAACAAGTTGTCATAGTCAAACCAAAAATTATTCAGACACCAGATCTAATTTTTTTACTAGTGGGTGAAGGTCACTATAGATCATTCATGTAGGCAAGGATTGCAAAATAAAGAAACTAACATATTGTACCAAAAAATTCTTAATATACTGGACAACCTAAATAAAATGTACAACCAAATATTACTCAAACACTGTGACTTGATCAAAATCAAGCATTGCTATTATCTTCTTGTGTAGATGATAGCAATGATAGCAACAGCTGACCTGATTCAACCTAATTCATTTCTTTTCTATCAAAGTTATCTGACATGATCAAGTTGAATGTTCTGGCAATTTTATAAACTACAGTAAATAAAGTGTCATGATGTAAGAAATGTTGAAGGTGTCTGAATAAATTTTGGTTTGACTGTAGTAGACACATCTGAAATGCATGTTAAAATGGAATGCTGATCATAAAAAACGCATCTTAATATCACATAGTAATGGAGTCTAAAAAAGGTTAGCATTTGTGTATTTCTTACCCCCATTGAGTGTGAGAGCTGTTCAGCAGTTAGACTGAGATTATAGTGATGCACTTCTAGCCGTCTGCACTGACTGTGGAGAACTTGTCGCTCAATGCTTTGCTCTAGAGTCAAACAGAGAGAAAGAGAGAGGGGGCAGTTAGACTCCTCATGTCCTCCTCTTACAATCAAGAAACCCCTTGCATCATATACACCAACACACCCCAACTTAGAGCAGTGGTCTCAAACTCAATTCCTGGAGGGCCACAGCTCTGCAGAGTTAAGCTCCAACCAGCTCCAAATCACACCTGTTTGGAAGTTTCTAGTAAACCTGAAGAGCTTGATTAGCTGAATCAGGTATGTTTGATTAGTGTTGGAGCTAAACTGTGGAGAGCTGTGGCCCTCCAGGAATTGAGTTTGAGACCACTGATTTAGAGATTCGTAGAGCTACTGTTCTGTTGTACAGAACTGATATGCATCATGCAACAGTACTGATCAATCTGCTGAACACACATCTTACCTTCTGCGTACTCTTGATAGGCTTCAAAGATGGCTTCAATGCCCTGCCACCTAGATGTAGCGGGCTCATCTTCCTCTGTGTCATCTTCCTCATCCTCATCCTCTTCCTCAGACTCCTCTGTGGAGAGCTCCTGGCGGGAAGGCTGTGGGGGGCAGTGCTGTCCATTAGGTTGTAACGAAGGAGGATGTGGGTGGGGTTTGGACCGGCCTGGTGTGTTCTGGAGCTCAGGAATGTTATAATGCACAGATGAATCTACGGCGTTGTTCTGTTCTGACATTACCAAGGCACCACCTTGATGGAGGAAAAGACATGTTGATTCTAATGTTATGTTCCCAAACTACAACATTTAAATGTATGCAAAATGTTCCATGGGAATCTAAACCCTGGGTTTCTGCACCACTAATACCACTCTCTACTAGTGCTTCTCAACCCTGTTGCTGAAGATACTTCTTGGTCAAACACACCTGATTTAACTCACCGGCTTACTAATACTGCTCTACCAGTTGAGCTGCAAAAATGCCATGACTTCTTCTGCTTACTGCCTACATGGACAGAATTCTAGCATAAACCCCACTACCAAGGACTGTAGAAGGCAGCTAATGTTTTTCTTGTGTAATGTATAGGCCATTTCTATTTATTCATTCATTTTTCATACTTAAGCTGTTTTGCAATATAAATAGTAATTAGTGTGTTTACATTGAAAATTCCCCCAAAAAGTGCAATTTAAACAATTGAGGTCCGTTCTTCATACGTCACTTCTTACATCTGAGATGAATTAATGATTTCAGGTCTTCTAACCCCAGATAATTGATCTCTAGCTAATTTGGTTTAAAAAAAAAAAAAAAATGGTTTATTAGATAAAACATCTGGATTAAGTTTAGGATTACTGCACATTCTCGTGTTCCCTGAAAAGGGCAGATGTATCGATGCTCAAAACCACAATCAGCAATGCAGTTATTGGTTGGCGGCAACAAAATGACATCATATTATCAAAAATACTTGACAAAAAAGTTGACAAATTTCTGGACCTTTATGTGGAAACAGCCAAGCAAATGAACTACATATAGATAAATGAAATGTGTGAAATAACAGATTCTTAAATAGAATTTGAATGCTTACCTTTACTTTTCTGCAGGGCTTTTTGGGTGGACTGCAGTACTGATTCATGGAACTGCTGGGCAAACTCCTCAGCAATAAAACTCTCCCAGGGTTTGGTCTTTCCGTTGACATTAACAGAACTTTCTTTAGTGAATGGTGGCTGTCGCACACTGTTCAGCAGACTAGAGCTCTTGCCTGGGATGCTATCATTGGCTCGACATTTGTCAGGTAATGCAACAGGCAAGGAAGAGTCTTTCAGTCTTAAGGGATCGGAGAGAGATCTGTGATGATCCAAGTGCGAGAGGGGTTCTGCTTGGGGCTGGGGCACAGACACAGAGGGGGAGGGACTGGCGGGCCGTCCATTCAGCAGCTCATCAGATTGGACTGGAGACTGAGACGACAGGTCTGCAAAATAAATAAAAAAGTTAAAAATTAACTACAGTAAGCTTTTGTTTGCAGGTTTGTGTATTCATGAACGTAACAAAACATTAAACAGGCTTTTGACTGAAGGGATTTTGAAGCTATCATGAGGAGTATTTTGTTCATCCCTGACAATGTAACACAGATGCTGTGCATCTCCTGAGGGCCATCCACACAGTAAAACACTCATTACATGGTGTGGTAATGAGCTGAGAAAACAGACAGTGATGAACATCTGGACTGTCAGCTGCTTCCACACTCTGACAACACTCGGCACTGTGTACACATAACATGACTCACTGCATGGACAAACACACACACACACACACACACACACACACAAACATAGATCAGTGTGAACTGACCTGAGCATGGGTTTACAGGGCTCCTGCACAGAGGGTGAGGGTTGTGTCTGATGTTGTCTAGAGTAACGCTCTTTTGCTTTATGGCCTTCAACAACTCCGCAACCCTCTTATTATCTGAAACACAGGAAGAAAACAAGAACAAGAAAGACAGACATACATTAATGTTACAGCTTGTGAAAGTATCGTTTTATATATTTGCTGCCAACAGATCTGATCACCGCTTTACACTTGGTCCACAACAAGGCTTCTCCCATCACCTGTCAATCCTGCTTAAAAATTGTATTATATGACTCTCAAGTAAGTTCTAGTGTGAAAATATGTCCAGATTAAAAAAAACTAAATAGGGAAACCTATAAACAAAATAGACAGCACAAGTACCTTTTCTCTGCTGCTGAGTGATGTGGTTGAGGCTGAAGATGGTGAGGAAGCGTTTCTTTTCCTCTAACTCAGGGCTGTTGTTCATGTCCTCTGGGGTGAAGCGGGTTATTAGGGGGGCAGGAGTAGGCCGCTTGGTCTGAACAGCTGGCGGGGAAGGACTCCTCTCTCTCAGCATGCGCCTCCTCTTCCTCTTCTTCACCTCCATCATCTCCTCCCGACGGGCAAGAGTTGTCAGGTCAAACATCTGCAGAAACTCCACTTTCTGTAGGAAGAGTGTTTTTCACACTAAATACTGATTTACTGGAGTACACAAAATCTACACAAAGCAACAATATTAACAAACACTTGATAACTATAGTAGTAACACATGAGACTGTGATGATTCACCTCAGCGGAATCATCTAGTTTGAGCGGTGGCTGTTCTGCGACCCTCCTGAGATGAGCTCGCACCTCTTCCTCGTCACTCTCATCATAAGAGTCATCCAGCTCATAGTAATAACCTGAAAAAAGAACCACTAAACACTCAAAAGCTCTTAGAAATTACCTACAAAAGATGTAAGCTTGACCCAATGGATAAAAACGGGACGAATAAATGCCCAAGTATACTCCAGTTTTGACTTCATCTACTTTTAATACAATTGCGCTGTCTCTTTCTTATTGCTCTGTTCATTGAAACACCTAACTAAACTCATCTATGCTGCTGTATTCATTCTTAAAGTAAACTTTTTCCCAATTGTTAAATTAAATTAACCGTTTAGACCACTACCTAAATTGAACGCAATGTACACATCCGATGTGTGCGTGTGCATGTGATAACCTGTTAGATTATCCTACATGACCTTAAAATGAAATGGTAACTTTACAATAAATGGTAACACTTTACTCCATTTGTAATGATTATTGGTCCTTGTTGGAGTTTCAACATTTACAATTACTAATACATGTTGAATTTAAAAATGTTGTTCTGTTAACATTAGTTAACATGAAATCACTTCTGATCAATTTAATAATTAATATTAATATGCTTCTGGTTCAATCAACCTCTAGTAGAAACGTTTATTTTTGTTGTTCCATCTCCACCGTTCCTTTATGTAATGTAAAACAACAGCCTAGACCAGTGTTTACAACTCCAAAAAAAAAAAATGCATGTGACCATGTGATTAGAAAAATTGTTCATACAATGAGTGAACTATGCCAAATGATGAAATTTATGTCACATGCACTTTACAAATTCTCTTTCGTACATGTAGAAGCCAAAGTATACTTAAGCCTTTATCTGCAGATAAATGTCCTATAAAAAAAGGCTAATAATGCAATTAAAAGAAATATTTGTTCTCCAAAAGAAATGGTGTATTCAGTTACTGAAAATGTATCACACCTTGTCTATTGATAGTTTTCAAGTAGGAATAGCCCCCTGGTGGCCAAAACAACAGTGGCTTTGCTCCACTGATCGCCAGTTATTTTTAAGCAGGTTGCATCAATAAATAATGTAGTAAAACAAAGATATTAAAAGGCAAAATTATTGATGTGTATTTTGTACTGGCAAGAAGATGAACGTCTAATATAAAAATGTAAAAAGTTTCACATTAAATGGTTTCCCCTAGAAAATACATGAGGAAAACACTGAACCTTTAAGCGAATTGCGTTGGCCTCATCTGCCTGCCTATGTAAACTATGCATCATTAATATGTAGAATACTAAATTTGTATTTTTAATTGTTGCTGATTGAAATTTTGCCATGAGGCTTAATATGGTTTGCAAATTGCCAAAACTTGAATTTTGTTCCTATACCTTTGGTTTATTGTTTTGAGAGGTGATTTAAATATTTATGGCCATGAAACAGATGAAAAATCATCATGAAGTTCTATGGATGTTTTGCCCTCCAGGTCTTTGAGCCGGTCACTTGACTGAAAACTATGAATAGGCCCTCCAGCTCTCAGCACCAGTATATAAACATATAGTAGAATATAGATATATGTATAGATAGCAGCACCAGTTTTTACAAAAACAATAATCACTGGTATTACCTTTTTTTTGGACTGTGTGAATGACATTTTTAGCTTTTAATGACTGGTACAGTTAACTACTTACCTTTCTCTCTGGCTTCTCTGCGTCTCTTCTCCTCCAAGTCAAGTTTGCTGACAGCTTGTCTGTTTTGCTGCAGGAATTCGTCATACACTAACATGGCATCTGGTGCAAGACGTGAATGCCCCTGAAGGCTCTTAAAACACCCACTAGACTTCAGGCCTGTATTTAGCTCTCCATATGGTCCTGACATACTCAGTGGTGTCCTCTGCTGGTTCAGGAAGCTATGGGTGGATTTTTCCAGCTCCACTAGGAATGTGTTTGACTCAGAGAACCCAGTGGGCTGAATAAGGGGATATTTATCCAGACTGTCCCTTTTCCGAGATCCTTCTTCCAGCTTTTCAGAGTTGTAATGCCGTTCATGTTTGGAGAGGGGTAGGGGATGTCGACTAATATCATAGTGACCCAGACTCTGGGGCTCGTGCAAGGTTCGTCTAGAGTCGGTGGAGGTCTCGATGAGCGATGCAGGGTTCCAAAGTGTGGTTGGTGGTGGAGGAGCATGGTCTTTGTGCTGGTGTTTTGGGGAGATTAGAGGCGGCGGAGCTCCCAGGAGAGGATGGGCATCTCTGTCTCTCTCGCGATCTCGACTGTTGGGCTCGTGATGGTTTGGTATAGGTCTTAAAGAGAAAACACATTTTTTCATTCTTTATTCAATCTCTAACTTTTGCAATAAAACAAAATTGTCACAATATTTCATTGTTCAACTCATTTGTATATTACTTTGTACCCTTTTGGATTTTTTATCAACTCTGATGCCCCAAACCAAAAACAAGAGGACTCTTATTCCATCCCCACCCATTCAAACAGTTTTTACTTGATGTCCAGTTACTCCTGGTGTATGATTTTATCACCACCCATACCTGCTTTTTCATGATACAGCACAACACCCAGTGTGAAAATGCCCTTACCTATGACCCTCTATATGCGGGTCTGCAATTTCCCCCTGTCTGCCCAGGTCCAGGTGCTGCTCTAGGACCTGCTGACGGAACTCTGAAACCTGGTACTGCCTGTCCTCTTTCTCTTGCCTTAGCTTCCGTTGCCGGGCCAACCAGCGCTCTTCCTCATTTGTGCGCTGCAGCATGGTGGCTGCTGTCAGACTGGCAGGGCCCGCCCCTCCAGGGCCCAGATACATGCCATGAGCAGAAACCAGGCTGGGCACGGGGTGATGGGTGGAGTTAATAGAATGATGAAGTCCAGGCTGGATTGGTTTAGGGGTTGTAAGAATGGGCTCTTTGGTTTTATCTGGGGGGAAATTATAAACATAAAAGATTAGCTGCACAGTACGATAGGTAACACAGGTTAAAGATTATATAAAGTGCAGTGAATTGTGATGCTTGAGGCCAAATTTGATTTGAACTGATTGGTTTTTGTGTTAAATTGGAATTTAAATGTGCATGTGTTTGGCACTGGTAATGATAAAAAAAATTACAAAACCAGCTTTGTGAAAATATATTTGTCATATCTGTGGTTTAAATAACATTTTTGATTAAGAATTTAGCCATCTAGCTAGCAAGTTGCCTATATGGTTTGGCTGACTAGGTTTAAATCACTATACTAGTATCAATTTTAATGTGTCTAGTACTTTTTTTGTTACTACTATCTTCTCTAATAAGTACTAGTACTAGTCTCATTCATTTGTTACTAGTACTTATTCCAATAGTGACCTCTTGTTGAGAAAACCATATTATGGGAAAACCACATCGAAAAAAAATGTCACTAACGTAAACATAGTAGCCCAATGTGTATGTTGGCCATGGCATGGGTGACCTCTGGTGGAAGGATGGAGGTAAGACACCTATTGTATTACTATTTTCCTTTTTTTTCAGTCAAAAAAAAAATAAAATAAAATCAGGGCTGTAGTTAAGTTTTTCCGCATATAGCACTGGTGCTACAGACACTAAACGTCTTGTCATTAATATTCTGTACAAGACATACAAAATCCATTCCTTATAGTTTTCAAAAAAACCAAACTTTTTTTATTTTATTTAAAAAACACCAAAAAAATAAAAATAAAAAAAACACCAGGTTTGCTGTGCTTGTTTGTAGGACTGCACTATTAGGCCAAAAATGCTTTTGTTATATGTCAATATGACTAATAATAAATATTTATATATTTTAATTACTAAATAAAAACATTAAACAAAATAAAAAGGTATAAAAATATATAATAATCCATATATCTGAAGGAAAAAGAAAAAATTTCTGTACACTTCTCTACACTGGAGACAAATGTAAGGATTTGCATATGTTTACCTTACAGTTCTGAAAAGAGAAATTTTAATTTTCTTAATTTTACAAAAACCAATCAGTGAGAAAAGCTAATATACACAACAAATTTAACAAAAAAAAATTCAATTATTGGTTATATGGTTTTCATTA
The DNA here is from genome assembly GCA_032359395.1 of Enteromius anoplus. Lineage (NCBI taxonomy): Eukaryota > Metazoa > Chordata > Actinopteri > Cypriniformes > Cyprinidae > Enteromius > Enteromius anoplus. The sequence goes on from JAUMHG010000019.1 coordinate 1,366,468, forward strand.
TTGGTAATATTAAAGTAGTATATTACCATGTGAACTCTTGATTGGATGGTTGAGAGGTACTCATATTTATGTAACATTCTGTTTGAATTAAGATATCTCCAAATACATTCTCACTAGTTCTTTATGAGGTTGAAGACATGTCCAAAAGAACAGAAAGTAGCTGTTATTCTGTTTTTGATATCATCTATTAATTAATAACTAGTGACTAGTATCTATTTACTAGTTCTATTACAAAAAATATATGCTACTAAGCATTCAGACAGTTTTTGTGGTTCAGTTGGTTTGGCATATGTGAATAAATGTTCATACCAGGTCTGTTCATAGTGATTCTGTCTGCAGGTTTGGCTCTGTCATCTGGAGGGCCTCTCAGCCCATGAAGCTCAGCCAAATAGTGGTTCTCTTTCTCTCGTGCTGACCTCTCCTTCTGTCGCTCCATCTCTCTCTCACGGTCTCTCTCTTTTTCCCTTTCTCTCTCCCTCTCCCTCTCTCTCTCTCTCTCACGCTCCAGCTCCTTCTCTCTCTCCCTTTCTCGTTCACGCTCTTTTTCTCGCTCAGCCTCTCGTTCTCGTTCTCGTTCTTTTTCCCGCTCACGCTCTCTTTCTCTCTGTCGCAGCTCATCCTCCATCTGGAGTCTGTGAAGACAGAACACACACAGATGAGCTCAAACTACAGAAACATGTTTATGGTACTTATGGTAAAGTTTGTCCAGCAACAAGCTACTCATAAATTTAAACTAGTCCTTGAAGCTGTTGTCAAGATCTCCTTTTGTAGTTACATTCTCCCCCACGCAAAGCTATTTATCTAAAAAAGTTAAATAAAATGTAATAAAGTCTGTAATGTTACTACAATTTGATATAATGTCATAAAATTAATTTAAGGTCATTAACATTGCAAAAATGACAGTGGTACAATGATATGGTGCTGTTGTGTACCTCTCTGACAAGCGTTCTGACTGTAAGCTGGACAGTGAGGGGTGGCTTAGGTCTCCCGGGTAACGCACTCCAGGCAGGTGCATGTGTACTGCAGACGGGTGAAGAGGAGGTAGGGCACCCCCTGCAGGCAGTGGATAGAAGGGCGACCTCAGCGCTGACAGACAGAATGGATCATCCATTCTAAGGGAATTAAAATAGGAAAAAGCTCAGTCATCTATTAATAAGCCATTCGTAGGTTGATTGGCTGACAGAATTTAAACACAGTGGCTCTTTTAAATCATTGCTCTTTTTCTCTAACCATTCTGACCAGCCCTACACAGTGATATTGGTTCAAATTGAGTTCAGGCCTCTTTGGCCAACAAAACGCTGAACTAGGTATTGTTTCAGGAAAGGTGCCATTGTGGAGATGTGGTGATGATTTCACTTTCATTCACTTCATTGTTCGTTATTTTATAGTTGTGGTGTGACTGTCTTAAAGGGTTATTCCACCCCAAAATAATAATTTTGTCATTTTGTGAATGCAAGGATACGTCTTGTACATACATTTAAGCTCTGTTGTGAACTAAAACATCATCATTGCATTGCTGCTGACACAGAACTGAATACATTTAGTTGGGAAACAAAAAACTCAAATTTTAAACATAATATTTGTTGCATGTGTGTGCACCTGTAGTGTGAGAAGGAGGGGTGGGGCAGATATCCAGGGTGGTAGTAGGCAGCAGCAGCTGCAGCAGTGGCAGGATCAAGCCCCAAGGGTAAAGAGGACATGCGGAGCTCCTCAGCTGTGGCGTAAGGACGAAAACCCCTTAGATATTCTTCAGGAACACTGGCTGGGGGCACGGCATGGGGCATCTGACGGGGCAGGCTGTCAGTGAAACACAGGAAAAGAATTTAAAGCAATATAGCCAAATTTAAAACAAAAAAGGGGGTGTCTGAAAAGGGGTGGCAGGTTTTAGGACCTCTCCATGCACCTTTTTAGCACCATTTTTTAGCATGAACAAAATTGTGGCAAAGCACAATTGTAATTCAAAGTGAAAAAAGTTGATTGAAAATGAAGTAAAACAGTGTAATCAGTTTTGATGTGGCACAGTGCTCATTCAGTAAATGCACAGCTAAACAGATGTGCTTTAAAGTTTTTTTAAGGATTTAAATATGGCTACTGATTTAGAACATGCAATATCTTCTAGAAGCTGGTTACATCTGTGGCTGACATAATAGCTGAAAGTGGATTCCCCTTGTTTTGGGTGAACCCTTGGTATTTCTAACTGACATGATCCTAATAATCTGCTGGGTTTATATTCATTAAGCATATATGCATGTATTGCGGTCCTGGGCCATTTTGTAATTTATAAAATGACTAATAATACATTAATATCAAATTAATGTAACTGGAATTAAGTGTAAGAACCTGAGGATTGGTGTAATATGCTCAGGCCTCTTCTAGTTCTAGTGAGAATTCTGGCAGTAGCATTCCGTATGAGGTGCAGTTGTATAATGCTCATGGGAAAGCCAGTGAGAAATCCATTAAAATGGTCTACTCTGCTGGTGATAAAGGCAAAAACTAGTCTCACGTTTTTGATAAATGTTGATTTAGTTATTGCTTTCACTACTGAAACATAAGCATGACTCGATAATCACATTAATATTCTTGACTCTTTTTTTGTCGTTTAACCCGCTAGATTCAAGGTATGCATTCACCTTGATAACTTAATCTTTGTTTCCAAACGCGATGACTTTTTTGACAATGACAAATACTTATAAAGCTTTTATTAACTTTTGTTAATATTAATTTTAACATTTTCAATTTCCCACAGTGCATCAGTATAATACTCACTTAAGGGGCTGAAAGCGTGAGTCCTGCATCACTGATGCAGGTGTCAAGCCAAATGCGTAAGGGTTTCCAATTAGGTGGGCTGGGACGGTGGGACCTCCTTTTTCTTGGGTAGAAGAAGCCTCTGAACTTAACCTGTCACGGCTGACACCGCGAGGACCTGACTCAGCCTAAACAGACAAAAGAAGAGTTGTATGTCAGAAGTGCATGCTTATAGCTTTTTATGCTTGCCATATTACCCTCAAGCAAACGCCAAAATCTTCAGCACTTATCAGATGTGCCAAAAAATGTTTGTGCTTGATGTGGTGCAAACCACCACAAATTGCAATCCAGCCCCATAAAAGATCAAGATTAAACAAATAAAAATAGTAATTATTCATCAATAATCATCATTACCTAGGCATATAAAGGCACACTAGATTGGCTCTAAATTTTGCTGGCTCTAAATTGTGCTGTGCTCAAAGTTTTTAATTGCTTTAATAAGTTTTATTTTTTTAATTATTATTTAATCTCGAATGTAAAAAATGTGAAAATATTTTTTTTAATGTCTTTGCAAAAATGCCATGCAAAAAATAATACATATATACACATTTTACCGCACAACTATAAATAATACGGTAAGTTACTTCCCCCTCCTGATGAAAAAAAAACATACTGCTGTATATTTCCTGGATAGTAGTCCCGTTTTTTCCTGTTTGCATATTTAGTTTGCTGAGTTTATTTAACCCGTCGCAACTTATTGGAACTGTGTGAACTAGGTTAACTACTTAACTTGGTGTTGTTCTAAAGGTTTATTACCTTCCTTTTTCAAAACACACACACACAATACCCTGCTTGCACTTGCACATTTAATAGCACAGCATAGTGACATTCACTTTTGTTTTTAAGCAGAGGCAAGTCCGTTGTAAATAATTCAATGTATCTCATGGCATATATTTCAAACATTCTTGTAGATAAACTGTAAGGATTGCAAGTTATTACATTTATGCAAATCTTGCGTTGTAGACTTGTTTACATATCCTTTTGAGATACCCATTAAGAACGTGGTTGGAAAAAACTGATGTACAGCAGTTCTTCACTGGGAATTTTGCTATTAAAAATAAAAAAATGGAAGTTGAAATAAATTTATAGAAGCAAATATTGAAATTTAAAGGTCTATATATTACTGTTTAAATTCTGTATCTCTGTTTCGAGAAAATTCAGGGAACTTTCACACCTGGTACCACATCGACTCACAGGTTGACACATTAAGGCCATATTTAGAGGACCGCTAACTGCAAGCAACATCAAATATGAAACACCTCTAATGTTGTGACTTCCTCTCCCTCACCTCTTGTTGTATAACCTGCTTCACTTAGCAACAAAGCAAACTCAAACTGCACACCCACATGCGGCCCTTGATCTGTGTCTTCCCCTCTTAATGCTCTCATAAACTCTTGCAAGTAGAGAAGGATGTGTCCAATGTGTTGACACTAAGAAAAGCAGATTAAACATGACAAAATGAATTAAAATAACAGATTACTGACATAAACCTGAGATGGACATCTAACTGTCCCCATCCTGATCCATTTATTGAGCGGAGAACAGACTGTTGGAGAAGGCAAAGACTTTGCCATTAGCCTCATTGCTTTTTCGTTGTTTGTGGCATAGCTAATGACATTTAACTGCAGCTATAGAGGTTATTGACAGAGGTTATTACAGACAGAGTCTGACATCTCATGGTTAACACTGACATAACTCAAGCTAAAAGATATCTTTGGGGCTGTCAAATGCTGTGATCTTCTTCGATTTGATCTCTCTCCTGTTGGTTGGTTGTTTAAGCGATAAACTATGAAAGGCTGTGCTATATAATATCCCTAATACGTACACTTGAGGTACTAATTTGTCCCGTTTAGGAGTAAATAAGGAACATAGATATTTATATTTTCTACCTTAGGACATCACCAAAGTGGTAGTAAGATAAAGTAAATCAAATTAAATTAAATTAAATTAAACTAAATAATAGTTGCAAGCAGCAATCAAGGGGCCAAGCACAAATGAGTCAGTATTAGACTAAATGCATCAATGACAAATGACAAATTCATAATTTTAGGAAAAATGACAAAGTGAAATGAAAAGAAAATCTAATCTAGTCACTATTAAATATGAGTAAAAGTTTTATCACTGTTGAGCATTAGGTGTCGCTGTAACTAAACTGATATGGTGTGGTCATGGGAAGGTGACAATGATATTCAAAATTTGATACGGTTTGACTTGGCACGCAGCACCGGACTCACATAAAGTTTGGCCCCAATATGGTGAACCGTAGGGATGCACAAAAAGTTCGACAACCAAAATTATTCTGCCGAAAATAGCAAAAAAAATCCCTTTCGTTGATTGAAATAACCGAAAAGACTGAATAAATTATGGCAAACAATAATGTTTAACGAGTACGCGCTTCCTTATGATATCTATAGCGTGTTTGGCGTGCTGTCCGGAGGGGGGGAGTCGGAAGGTCGGGGAACTCCGAGCCTTAGAGGTTTGAACCCTAACGAGGGTTGAGCTTGGCATTTGGCTCAAACTCCGCTAGCCCTCCTGGAGAAAGAAGGCGTGAAAGGCGGAGAAGGGATGGAGGAGGGAAGCATAACGAGATAGGGAAGGAATGAATAGTGGGCTTATTTAAGGGGAAAGCTTGAGAATATGATTGGACGAAACGTGGCGGAGCCAGCCGTGGCTAATTATGCGTTAGCACTTCTCCCGAAACTTGTTTATCAACTTCACGATGTGATCAGTTATAGGTGCAAGCTAATGCTGCAAATAAGTTGGCAATGTAAAAGGTATTTAAAAGTATCTGAAAAGGCAGTTACAATCATTACAAGATGTGACAGTGAGAGACCATTTAGCACTACATCTCATGTCTCCTATGAGAAAAGGAAGGGTGGCCGTTGCTGACTGATGGCTGAAACCTAAAAAAACAATAAGAAACTTAGTTAGAAAAGTATTTTTATTTATATTAAGTTAAATCGTGCTTTGTTGGGATAGTTAAAGGTATGCTTTAAAAATGTTTAGTGTTAAGTAAATATGTTTAAATTGTTTTATTAAATTAATTTTTTCTTTAAAAAGCTAGACAAAACAATAAAAAAAATCTAATTTGGGCAATTTAATTAATTCAGTTATTGGGGAAAAATGCAAAAACCTGTCTTCGGTTTTCACTTTGTTCGGCTTCAGCAAAAAATTTCGAGTAAACAAAGGTGGCACAGACAAAAGGCTGTTTTAATATTGCGTGATTTTGCTGAGGCATTTGCAATATAGTAATACTTTTATAAGAACATGGGTAGCTTAAAATGCTTTAAGTTACTGGTCAATATTACTGATATTCAAAATGGTACGCAAACACTGCTTTCCATTTTGTGTATTTGCGTTTATCTTGAACATCTTTGTTTTGGTTTTACCTTTTGAATGACGAATATTTACTTTTTATAGCTGCTGATATAGACAGGTAATTTCTCTCATGCAGGTTCAGAAAGCATGTGTTAGTTTTTGGTCTAACGCCGCAGAAGCGAGGCGACAGCACCATCAGCTTTCTTCCCTGCCATTTCTTTAAAGTTTGCATGGTGTGTCCTGGCCTTTAGAGACTCCAAACTTGCCGGGGTTAATATTTAGATGTCCTGATCATTTTGTCAAGGTAATGGCAACCTTATGTCATAGTCATGACTTCTTATGTTGAGGGGACAGCTTCCTTGTGGCCAAAAATTTAATGTGTAAACAAACCCGCACGAACATAGCAAACTGTGATTATCACAAATGTATGTTATTAATTAATTTGTTTGTTTTTTTTATTAAAAATTACAGAGTTGCAGTTGCTATGTGTTGGGAAAACATCAGTACTGAAGTAGCTGTAGTACTGATTTGGACAGGAGGAGGCCTTGAAGTAAAAAAAATTTTGAGAACCACTATACCATAAGCATACAGAAATAAAGCTGTAAATTCAAAACTTTATAAGCATGATTGTTGGGCATTTAGGTTTTTCTAGACAGGATGCAATGATATCTGGTCATTGAGTGCTTTACATACTGCGTGTACTTTTTTATTTACTAGTTTGTGTAAAAGAATTAATAAAATAGTAATAAATATTAATATTAAATTGTATTTGTATTTATTATAATAAATACATAGAATAAAAAACAAACACACAACACATGAATTTAATAAATGTTTGATTTCTTTGGTTGGTTGGTGGGTATGGTTTCATGTTAGACTCCAGAAATTATAATTATCATGTAAAAACAACATACCACCATATCATGTCCTTTTAGAGCTACATAAATATGTGTGTGTGTTTGTGGCGACAGGTGTGCAGTGGGGCTTATGCACATTAAAAATGAAAGAGGAGTGGGTTGTGATGGAGCCCAGGGTTGCCTGATGCCTGGTTCCTCTGTCTTTCTCTCTGTCTGTCTCTCTCAGTGGCTTTTGTCTGGCAGGCAGTCAGGCAGGAAGAGACACCAGACATAGCGAGGACCCAACACTCCTAGTAAAACTCACGAGCGTGTATGTGACAACTACTGAGGAAAATCATGCTGAAATCACAGTAAGTGAAAGAAAAAATGTTTGTAATTCACTATAGTATCTCACTCTGCAGGATTATGTAACTAGAGGGTCAGGGTCAAAGCAGTCAGGGAAATCTATAGAACCTTAGTTTATGGGATTAACCCCCCTGCACACACACACACTCAATAATAAGGGTTGAACAGCAGACAGAGAGCCCTTTGTTCAGTGTGTGTGTGTGAGAGCTATGGCCTGAGTGCCCCTCTCCCTCAACTATACCGACCCAAAATCCTTACTATGTGTAGTTAAACCCCTCCTGTCATAAAGTGTGATGTCAGAGGTGTTCAACCTCAGCTGGAACAACATATAGACAGGGCTGAGAAGAGACACCTCTTGCTTGCAGATCTCACAGCTGACTGCCAGCACCCCAGTTTTTCAGGGTGAGCATAGAAGTAGCCAGAGGAAGAAGATGACTTAAGATGTCTTACATTTTTTTAAAAGGCTTCCAACATCAATTTTTGAGCAAGTATATAATCAGCCAGTGCTCCAAATGATCCTCTTAACTTATTCTGGTTCACAATCTAAAACTTATAATGATGTTTTCAAATTTGAGTGGAACAGGGCAGGTTTTTGTGGGAAATTCAGACCTTGCCGCCATTACGATAAATTAAGCAATTGTCCTCGGTAGTAGGTTATGTTGCATATGAGCAGCTAGAATAATCAACGGTTTTATTTTGATGGCAATTGTAATCCAGAAATGATTATGTGTTTGTAAAGCATATGTAAATGACTGAAATTAGATTATATTCCAGCGTTAAATGTTTACAGGTAGCCTAAATGGAATTAAACAAGTTCCTTATTTCAAGAAGAACCAGTTCCAACAAAGATGAATTGTCTTTTTACGGTAAAAGAATGGCTTGATATGAAATTTGAAAGGAACAACAATTAGAGATGAGACTGTGAAGTTAATGTGTAATGTGGTCTTTAAGGTAGACTGCTCTCTAGGGTTTTGAACAGAGATTTTGTATATTATGATTAACTTTACCTCTCTTACAGGTCGGCTCTCACTCCTCCATAGGCCGTTGATGGTTTTGGTGGGTGCTATGGTGACAACAGGCGGGGTACTGGGTACGCTGTGGCCCCCAGGAGGCACTATAACTGGACCCATGGGGCCTCGCTTGGGCGTACTGACTGGGGAGCTGTGGTTGGTGGCCGGAGATGACACAGGAGATGATTCGCTGCTGATGGAAGATCCTGCTAAATGAAAGGAAACAAGAGAGAATCAGTTTATCTGTCTTTCTGTAATCCACTTCATGCCATTTATATAAGTATTGTCTTTGTTTGCTTAAAAACAAAAATCATGTGATCTCTGCATGAGATGAATCAGTAAAAGCAAACTGAAACCCACAATGCAAACACACTGCCCCAAGCTTCTTACACATTTCTGCACTTAAAGCTGTGTGCACCCATTTATTTTTGACTAGTTTGAAGTGGAAAAAATATACTATATAAATGTCTCATGGAGGAGTAGAGAGACAGACACAGCCTACATCAAACATTAGATGGAGACGGGGAGGAGAATTCATGAAGAGAGATGACAGGAAAAACTCAGATGAGAGAGAGAGAAAAAAAGAAAGTCCTGCGTGTTTGTCCTGAATCCTTTATCTGCGTGGACATCCAGCCAATTACAATCCAGTGCTCTCTAAAGCTGTCATCATTAGCGCACCTCTACACACATTCCATCTGTCTCTGAGTCAGTCAGTTTGTCCACTGTAAGAGGTGAACAAAACACTAGCCATGCAGCACATGTGGAATATGAATATTTTTATATTAAAAGAGTATAAAATAAATAAATAAATAAAATTGTCATTACTAACTCACAGTTATTGTTCACAAGCCTCAGTCACCGTTAACTTTCACTGCATCTTTTTCCACTCCAATCAAAGTGTATCATGATTGAGTTCATCTGCTAAACATGTCTTGTGAGTGGTTCTACTCATTTCCACTGAGCACTACGTCTCAGTATAGTAGGGTACGGTATCTTAGGTGTGTTTAAATACAACAAACTTGATACAAAGTGCTTACTGCATAAACTCATTAAAACTCTCCCAAGATTCACATTTGCTGTTACTGAAATTAGGATACGGTTTTTGAAAGGGATGGGGTAGCTTGAATTGCATGCACTTTCTTTAAATGTATGCACACTCTATGAATGAATGAATGATGCATTTATATAGCGCTTTACTGTGTATTGCCATACACCCAAAGCGCTTTACAATCATGTG
>JAUMHG010000019.1:1382585-1394353 GCA_032359395.1 Enteromius anoplus
CGCTAGCAACCACAAACAAACACCCTAGCAAACACAAACCCACACCCTAGCAACCACCCTAGATACCCTAGCAACCGCAAAAACAAACACCCTAGCAACCACAAACAAACACCCTAGCAACCACCCTAGATACCCTAGCAACCGCAAAAACAAACACCCTAGCCACCACCCCCTGATACCCTAGCAACCACATACAAACACCCTAACAACCACCCTAGATACCCTAGCAACCGCAAAAACCCACACCCAAGCAACCACCCCCTCATACCCTAGCAACCGCATACAAACACCTTAGCAACCATCCTGGATACCCTAGCAACCGCAAAAACAAACACCCTAGCAACCACAAACAAACACCCTAGCAACCGCAAACAAACACCCTAGCAACTGCAAATAAACACCCTAGAAACCACCCTGGATACCCTAGCAACCACATATAAACACACCCTGGATAACCTAGCAACCGCATATCAACACCCTGGCAACCACCCTGTGCCAACTTTGACGGGTCGTAGCGGTAAGCCAGAATTTCGTAGAAACAAATAATTCACCACATTTGGAGAGGCTTGCAAGCTGTGCCATAACATACCCCGCAATGGGGTATAAGTTGTACCCCTGGGGCGCAAGAGCCCCCGTTCCAAAAAAATTTCGGCACCCAACTCGTCCCGCACCGTGTGTCCTAGACTCATGAAACGGGCGACAAATTGTGCGGCCTATGCGGGAATACATTTTTCTCACTTTAATAAGCGATCGGGGGTACGATGATCGTACAAGGGGCGACAAAAGAGCAGAAAAATCCCATTGGGATGCATTGGGGCCAACTTTGACGGATCGTAGCACAGAGCAAGAATTTCATAGAAACATACGATTCACCACATTAGGAGAGGCTGGCAAGCTGTGCGAGAACATACCCCGCAATGGGGTATAAGTTGTACCCCTGAGGCTCAAGAGCCCACCAAAATTTCTCTATTCCCATACGGGACGGCCCATTAAAAACATTAGTTTTTGCAATGAACATAACTCTGGTTTAAAGTGTCATAGAGACATGGGGCAGGGCTCATTGAACTCAGCCAACCAATCAGACTCTCAGGATCACTATGAAGATGTCAAACCACGCCCTAGCAACCGTTTATAGCACCCTAGCAACTGATCCCATACACTGCCATTATAAAAGGCCCAGATGCATATCTTTGGATCAAAGATAGAGACAAGGGGGTGGGTTCATTTGACTCGGGGTAGCAAAAAACCAATGGTGAATTACTTCACCTCTGCCTAGCCACGCCCTAGCAACCATAATGGAGCACCCTAGCAACCCAAACCCAAATAGGCATATCTTTAAATCTGAAAGTCATAGAGGCATGGGGGTGGGTTTGTTTGACTCGGGGCAGCAAACAACCAATCATGAATCCCCTAACCTCTTTCTAACCACGCCCTAGCAACCACTATCGCGCACCCTAGCAACCCATATCCAAATTGACATTTCTTTAAGTCTGAAAGCCATAGAGACCTGGGAGTTGCTTTAGGTCATTCAGATTGATAAAATGTCTTTTTAATAACATCTCTGGTTGCTGCTAAGCCACTCCATAGTAACCAAACACTGTACCCTAGCAACCGTTTAGTAAGACCTATATCTTTGCATCAGAACATATAGACATGGGAGTTGGTACTTTTGACTCATGTTTGCAATCCAGACTACACACATGTTAGTCATGCTAGCAGTGCAACATGCTAATAGTTATTAGCCCAGTGCTAATGTGTGCACAGAACTCAATAATCAATAGCAATTAGCAACGAGGGCCGAGTTTTGCCAGGGCAAGCTGCACTCACATTTTCTTCAGGAAATGTACTATCTAGTTATTATTATTATTCATTATTTAAATAGCCAAACTTCAACACAAAAGGGCAAATCCCTAGAGCTGACGACCCTTTAAATTGATGCTTGGGTGATCAAGAATTCAAAATGCAAACTAATTTCCTTATTTATAATATTTAATATTAATCTTAATTTGAATTGACTTAATATTAACATAATATTAAATTAGGTGATTAATCATAATAAATCCAAAGGTGTTTTAAAATAGCTTTTAAAAAAGATTTCCTCTTTAGCATGGGCTTTAACTCTGCTTTGCACTGTGCGAACAACTACAATTATGATTTTAATTTTTTTAATAAGACGAGAAAGGCAAATTGTGAAATAGTACATGAACGTCATCATGGCAATGTACAGAAGGTGGCGGTAATGCGCCAAAGCAGCGAACGGCCATCAAACAAGAAGAAGAACCTTGTGTATTACCGAGAGATGAGTGTTTATCGGTAAACCTAATAGACAATAAGGTTGTTGGTTCGCTACGGCTCAATACAACATTTATGTATATTTGTCATGTACGAGTAAACATTTCGTTTTGGAAATGCACTGTAGTGGAATGTGAAGCGATAGAAGTCCATGTTATTGGAGGCAGGTAGGATTATGTTCACTGACATCTATTTTTTTTAATATTCTTAGTAGCTGCACGGAACGCTTTTAGTTGTAAACGATTAGGATTAGATTTCTGCCACCGTATGTTGTGAGATGGTTTTTTTTTTCATCTGTTTCATCATTGTTTGGCTAGATTGTGATAATTGAGGACGACTAACGTTGCTTGTTTAAGTTAGATATTAATTTGGAATTCTCTGCTGACTGAATGCAGAAATCGTCGAATCAGATAATGCTCTGTTTAATGGAATTATATATTTCATACATTTATGAATTTGTTTTCAGTATATACACATTTAATTGTTTAAAATATAAACATTTTCATTTTCATACAGGGAAACGAACCTCCAGGACCAGACTTGAAGGACCCTTGAAGGATTTGTTTTGTGTAGTCTTGTTTTACTTTATTTAAAACCTCCTGTCCAAGATCTCCTGTCTTAGGCCATAGGTTGAGTAAACAATGCTGAGGTGGTTTTCAGCAGATGAGTCTGGCTCTGCGCATGGAGTAAGTGTATTACACATGTTTTTCCTTTCATTATGAAGATAGTTTTTCTGTGGTGCATATTATCAGCACTCAGCCTTGTCTTGTAATGTTAAATAATTACAAATATATCAGCGTATTAAAGCTTTTATAGCAAAATAAAACCCTACAGGGGAATATGAGAACCGTCATCCCTATACATTGTGCAATGCAAAAATGTTGGTCATCATTAATAGATCCTTTGGTTTTCTCAGGCTCCTGGCTCCCCACAGGTGGACATGGGCAGCGATATGAGATTTGCTGAGGTCACTGAACAGCTGACGCAGATGCAAGAGCTTGTGTCCCATTTAAAAGAGTTGATCAGGGACAAGGATGCAGCACTCAATAGTAAAGATGACCAAGCCAAGGTATTTTACAGTTTATTTGAAGTGCATTAAAATGCTCTTCAAACATGCAAAGACTTTATAAGATCAATTTAATGGCAAACAGGGATTGTATCTCAATCGCATTTTTTTGCAAATTGGATAGAAGTGGTTATATCCATCTTTTTCTAAAAGCAGCAGAGTGGAACAGAGCTTTACATCTTTGTTCTCAGTTGTTTCTAGTCGAATTAATACATCTTCTGAGCCAATAATATAACGTTTAACCCTAAAAAAATGTTTTATGAAAGCATGTGGAACCATAGTTTCATAACTTTACAGTGTTGCAATGACCGTCTTTTTGTAGTGACTCATCTGTTTATCTGTTTGTAGTTTAATGAGTGCATAGGTGATTTAAAGTGACCCACAATTAGCACTATTTAAAACAGATAAGGGCAAATATCCTAAAAAACATTTCTATATTGGCGTGAAGTAAAATGATAAGAGCACATGTTATTTTATTTTTTCACGTATGCACTTTAAGCCATGCATACATTGCCGGACACAGACAGATTTGCTGATAAGTAATGCAAAACAAGTACCGTCCAGGAATTCCTTAAGCTTCTTGGCGTTACTATTGCAGCCAGCAGCACAGCTTAACAATGTGCACATTTTTATATTTAGTTTTTATCTAACCTCACCTTTAATTTTAAAACTACGTGTACCTGTTAAGTGAGGGAAGGCAAATCAAGCTTATTTTTACTGCACACCATCATAATTGTGTGATGGTAAAAATCATAAAATTCAATTGTTTACTACTTTGCTTTTAGAATGTTGGGAGCAGACATTGAGAGAGGCTTTGTCCTGCTCATTATGCCCACCCCTCTCAAAGTGCATAGCAGGATATAAATCATTTATATTTGGATGTAAATCCAGTTAAACTTGGCTTACTTCCAAACTTCCATGCTCTTGGACTCTTATTGTTTAACTTATATAGCACTTTTACCAGTCTTGACTTCTGCATGCTGTCAGGATTGCTCATTGTGCTTTGTTCAGGGATCAGATATCATGTGACACATGTGCTACTGAATAAAATTGATGTCCTTTTAACGTACATAAAGTAAATTAAATACAGATGATTTGCCAAAACAGTTTTACACTAGACCATGATTTGCACAGAATGAACATGTGTTGTTTTTACAAAGTAAATCATAATCATAATCCGTTCTTTTCACTGTCCATTGAGCTGTTTAACCCAAATTTTTTATGGTTTATTTGAGTAACATGAAGCTGCAGACCCGGAGACCCAACTGCACTCTCAGCCCTGCACGCTCAGAGCTGCACCTCCAGACCTGTCGCTTTTTCAGACAGTGCCACCTGCTGTTTGGATGATTACTTAACCTGATAGATTGCAACTTGCACTGTCTTTCTACTATAAAATATTACGCCATGTCTGAATGCATTATTATATTGTAACGGCGGGTTACAGAAAGACAAAATACGCTTTGTGTATCCTCTGCTTTAATTGGAACAAAGAGCAACTGTTTACAGACGCACCACCAGCCGAACTAAACTGTTTCTGACTTCCCCGCATTAACTCTATCCTTTCTGGTGCAACACAATAACAATTTCCCCATAATTATAAAGTCTGTGTGCTACAATATACACATAGGTTATGGTTTAATGCATTTAGTTTTGTTTATTTTTAATTAATTGCATTATTTTCTTATTCATATAGTTTTCCTAATTATTAAGGATTTATCACATTCTTTAGTATTGAGTTAGGGGATGAACATCCACTATCCCCAATATTTACATACAAAATCATAGTGCTTTGAGTCATTTTCTCACACCAAACTTTATTTTGTATACTTTTTCATGAGGTCCTGCAAGTCATCGAGCAGTAAACAATGCAGAAAGATGTTGAAAAAAATAATTGAGTTAGTATTTTACTTATTAAATAAAATGTTGTCTAACTATGTATAAATCTAAACTATAATTAAATGCTAAATTATTTGGTTCAAAGGATATTCGTTAGTCGGTGTAATTAGATGTCACATTGATTTATGCCAAATAACCTGGTTATTTTCAGGAGTTGCTTTATAAAATGTTGGCAAGTAGCAACATCAGACAAGGTTATTCATTTTATTAATGTTGGAAATTATTACAACATTACTGCGGTACACACGCTACTAAACAAATGTTCATCCAAACGGCAGGTGGCACTGTCTGAAAAAGCGACAGGTCTGGAGGTGCAGCTCTGAGCGTGCAGGGCTGATAGTGCAGTTGGGTCTCCGGGTCTGCAGCTTCATAAATTGGTTTATTTAGATTTTTTAACTTAGTTTTTTTCAAGGGTGAGAAAATAAAAATATCAGTGAAAACAAAAAGAAACAGAAAAAAATTTACCTAAAAGAAAAATAACAAAATATATACTTCTTAATACATGGAATTATGATAAAAAAAAAAAAAATCATAACTTGATTTACATGAATAAACTTCAAAGGTTTCCATTTCCATGGTTTTTACATAGTATGCCGTGGTTGGTTGGTGTCTGTATATTTGTGCGCACATACAGAAATAATTACAGTAACACTTTAGAATAGGGAACACTTATTCACTGTTAAATAAGAATTGTGGTTAACTAGATAATAACATAATTGCATTATATAGTTGCTTACAGTTTTCAGAGTTTAAATGGAAAGTGAGTTGGGTGTGTTTGTTTGGTAGGAGCTGACAGAACAAATGCAGCGCTTGCGGGGTGAGAGCGAAAACTTCCAGTCAAAGCTGGAGGCAGAACGTCACATTACTCGGGCTCGGATCAAGGATCTGCTGGAGAAACATGAAGCAGAGCTGCTCAGTGCTGCTGATAAACACAAGGCTGAGATGGCAGAGAAGGAGCAGGCCTTACGCAGACAGCTTGAGACTCTTCAGCGCTCTATATCACAGCCCGCTGATGCATCAGCAAACCAGTCCTCCTGCGTCACTGCTCAAAGAGTCACAGAGCTGCAAGGTAGACAATTACATCACATGCTGATGTAATTTTGTCTGTAGTTTGACCTTTGTTTTTCGAATGAACTCAATCCTGGTTAAGCACCAGTATACTTCCAAATTCATGTATTCCAGTATACAGTCCAGATTCATGTATTTCATTTACAGTTTAATGTAGCTCTAATATTTTATAGAGCATTAAATATGTATCATTTTTATTCTTTTTTTATATTAAAGAGTTAAAGCACTACATATGTGAGCTTGGACCACAAAACCAGTAATAAGGGTCAAATTTTTAAGATGATATAAGAAGGTTTTTCATTTAGGATTTCTATATTGCTTAAAATATCTAGATTGTGGCTTTATTTGCGTGTAGACCGATCGGTGTATGACATCAGTTTTCTTTACAATCTTGAGGTACTTTAAATCAAAACGATATAGACATTTTTGCAAGGACACGTCTGGGGAAAATGGCTCAAATGGTCATACTGATAAAAGGTAACACAATAGTTTTAGCAATAGGCCGTGATATTTAAAATTGGTTTTGTGGTCCAGGGGCACATATGTCATGTTTACAGATGTAGCAGACAGCTTAAAATGTGCTTGCATGATAGTAAAATGCAATGTCCTGCATTGTTTTAATATTTCAGTCTGTTTTGTTCTGTCCTATTCAGCCCAAGTGAAGCTGAAAGAAGCAGAGGCTAGTAAAGCAGAGGGAAAGTTTTTAAAAATGAAAGCATGGTCCAAATCTAGGATCAGGCAGCTTGAGGAGGAACTCAAAAAAGTTCAGGTAAGAAAGTATATTATGTTTTTGTTATATTTGCACTGAATTAAACTTACTGCATTCTGTTTTTGACTTCAGTCTGGAGTATGTTTCGACATGTCCCCTGATGTCACATCCCTACATAGTCGCATTACTGAATTGCAAGAGGAAAGAGAGGAAATGCTCAGCAAACTGGAGCTTTATGAAGATATTAAGGCAAAAAACGGTATGAATAACTGGAGCCAGTTTAAAATGTTATTTATTGGCATCAGGGTGGGGGTTGACCTCATTGCTATGGACGATGTCAGCATGTTTACAAACTATGCACACAGTTATTGGCTGATAGGAGAGGGGAGGGGTCTCTGTCATAGATTTATTCATAGAAATATTGCAGAGATCTATGTTATGTTGCCATATTCCAATGACGTTAATAAAATTAATTGCTACCTTCAAATAAAGATTTTAAAATGCAGGCTAATTGTCACTAATTAAACAATATAAAATACTATATACAGTGAGGCAAAAAAAGTATTTAGTCAGCCACCAATTGTGCAAATTCTCCCACTTAAAAAGATATGAGAGGCCTGTAATTGCCATCATAGGTACACCTCAACTATGAGAGACAAAAAGTCCAGAAAATCACATTGTAGGATTTTTAAAGAATTTATTTGCAAATTATGGTGGATAATAAGTATTTGGTCAATAACAAAATTTCTCAATACTTTGTCAATACTCTCAATTCTTTTTTACACAAAATCTCATGATACATGGCCCCATTCATTCTTTCATTTACACGGATCAGTCATCCTGGTCCTTTTGCAAAGCATGATGTGTCCACCCCCATGCTTCACTGTAGGTATGGTGTTCTTTGGATGCAACTCAGCATTCTTTCTCCTCCAAACACGACAAGATGAGTTTTTACCAAAAAGTTCTATTTTGATTTCATCTGACCATATGACATTCTCCCAATCCTTTTCTGGATCATCCAAATGCTCTCTAGCAAACTTCAGGCGGGCCTGGAAAGAGAGAACTCTTGCTTGTTTGTAGGTGCCCAAATACTTATATTACAGAGGACTTTACCAATTAATTGATTAAAAATCCTACAATGTGATTTTCTGGTTTTTTTCTTTTCTTATTTTGTCTCTCATAGTTGAGGTAAACCTATGATGAAAATGACAGGCCTCTCTCATATTTTTAAGTGGAAGAACTTGCACAATTGGTGGCTGACTAAATACTTTTTTGCACCACTATATGCATATGTTCAGGTTATTGTCAGCCTGTATGCTGTAAAAAAATAATGAACATCAATATAAAAAGCCTTTTAATTAACAGAGTAGAATAATCATGGCTGATAGTAAGACATAAAACTCTTACTCCTTGCCCAACTGGTTAATGAAAATGATATAATCAAAGAAAAATTGGAGCTGGGATAACCCCCAAACCAAAAAAGTAATGCCTTTTAAAAGCTCATTTTTGTAAAATGTTTCGATGTATATTCGGATAGCTGTGAGTTGGTCTTAGTGACTTAGGAATCCTTTTCAATAACACCCAGAGGCAATGGATTTTTTTAAGATTGTTGTAACAAACATCTTAACAGTCATCCTAACCTAATAGTTTATACTAAGCATTTCACTAATCGCTATCACATAGAGAACTGAGAAGCGGTTGCCAAGTTATGACATTTTCCACAATAAAAATAAATATTGAAACACTGACCTTTATACCTTTATCTAAGTTTAATATTTACAAACTTTCAGCCATAATTAAGGCACATTTCTATTTGAAGTCTAAAATTTGAATGTGAGTTTAATCAAATTATTCGTGGATCAGTGTTTTGATGATTGAACATTACTTTCACTTTCACCTAACTATGCATGTAAATGTGCTCATCTCTAAATTGCATGCTGTGTTATTTTAAGATTTTCTTGAAACATCAATAGATGAACTGCAGAAGCAGCTTATGGAATATAAGGAACAG
Organism: Enteromius anoplus; assembly: GCA_032359395.1. Taxonomy (NCBI): domain Eukaryota; kingdom Metazoa; phylum Chordata; class Actinopteri; order Cypriniformes; family Cyprinidae; genus Enteromius; species Enteromius anoplus. The sequence continues at coordinate 1,391,628 of JAUMHG010000019.1, forward strand.
CAGAGGAAGATGCAGGCGGACTTGGAGCAGGTGACCAAGAGAGCAGCATCACAGGCAATCGTATATTTATTTGTTTTGCTTTTTAGACGTAATCGTAATATGCCATCCTTTTTTTAATTTAATATGTCACTACAGTGCTCAAAATAAAACCTTATTTAATAAGCCCTGCTGATGAGATATTGTTGTAATGCGAGTACAATATATGTGTTTCTGATAACAGGTGAGTGAGACGGGCAGCAATGATGATGTTCAGGTGATGGAGTGGCAAGAAATGATTACCATGGTGACTGAGGCAGAAAGCGTTCAAGATCAGAGTCATGAGAAGAATGTTATGGCCTTCAGAATGAGCCACATCGAGGAGGAGAGAGAGGGTGAGAATTCTTATGGTGTACTCCTATTCACAAATCTATTAAATTTAATAGATGCTAACGAAAAGCAGTTTGGTAAACAAACCATGACTGTTGACTGTGACATAAATGGAAGTGCATGTCTTTATGGTCGAGTGTTGTAGGGTATACTGGTGCTAGCTAGCCATGTTAATATGGTGGCACTTAAACCTTAACATATCATCTTAAAGTGTTATTTGAGCTGAGCGCTGCATTAAAGGTTGCTCACTAGAGATTTGAGTCTTCAATGGCTTCACGATTTGATTACAATTCATGGGTTATTGATTCAATTACAATGGGATTCATTATAATGTGGCTGGTACTTTTAATTTTTTTTTTTTTACTAAATACATACTAGGGGTTAAGTAACTTTAAACTTTAAAACTCTAAACTTTTACTTTACTACATTACAAAGCATAATATTTTTGTTATTTTAAACTGTAGAAATCACCACTCGCTGATTCTTTTCGGTGAACCTGTTAAATCAGTTCACAAAGCCCCGAAGGTGGTACGGAAACTCCGTATACACCTCGCGAAAGAAAACCCAGGAAATGGGTTATGTAGCAGTTGCTGATTGAACTGATTCAACGTGACTAATAAATACAGGACTAGTTCTTTTCATTATAATTAAGTATGTCTATAATTAAATGCTAATTGACATAGCATTTATCACTGCTTAGAATACAATGAATTATGCTGCATGCCTTATTCTGTGTAAGAGACCACATCCTCTCCCAGAAGAATTTATTTCAAACATTTTACACACACCATATACATTTTAATGTGTTTTCTGTAGTCTGTTTTTGGCACTCTTTATTACCTTTTATACATGAAATGTTTATTTATTGTAAGGTTCTGTTGTCTTTTTATAAATTGTAAAAGAGGTTAAAACTTCTGAAAAAATATATATATATTTGGGTTTCTTATGCCCGTTTCACACTGGATGTGTAAACAGAGTTGAAGCAGCACAGAAGCTGCACATATGCAGAGAGGAAGATGCGTGCACTGCTTTTTTTTTAGTGCACATTGTGGATGCTCAATCAGTTATATAAAAATGGTGCATAAAAATATGCACCACGTATGTCTCTGGTGTGAAACGAGCCTTACTTTCAAAATGTTTGGTTTGGTTTTTGATTACATTTGTTTTGTAACACTTCTCTCCCACTTATTGGCCCTGAGACCCTCCTCCTCCCCATCTCCGCCTCTGCTCCTGCTCTGCATGATGGGTGCAGCCACTGAGAACAGTTTCCCATCAGTTTTGTGCATGCAGGTTTCATCGCCTCCATTGTTTGCTCCCTGTCTGTGCTGCCAGTAGTTTTCTGGAACTTTTAATCCTCTCCTAAGGAAATTCTGGCAGCACAGATGAGGCTGGCTCAGGGGGTCCTGTCCTTCATCCGTTGATTTATCCTCCTTTTTCTGCCTTCTCCACCCGTTCTACAAAATCACTTGGCATGTCTCTGCTATAAAACAGACCTTTGTGAGATGTCGACATGGTGTTTCAGTAGTTTTTTTTCCCTATGTGGAACGTTATCACACCTTAAATTATAAAGTAACAATTTTTCACACTGTAAAATTCTGTAATCATTTTACTCGTTTTGAAAAATGTCAGTCCTTACTGAACAACATGAGTGAACATGATAGAATTCGGAAAATATTTAAAAAGTGTGTTTTTTTTTTTTATCTGTACAGTGAAAGCCAGTGCTGTTTTCTTTATATTTATTTTTTTGTGTGCTCTTGTTCTCTGTTGGTTTAAAATCCTAGTGCTCACGGATCCTTTTACTCCAAAATTCCCCAAAATGACAAAATACAGTATAAGATATTAGCATCGGTGCATTTCCACTTTGAGAGACAGAATCTAAAAAGAAAAATCCAAAAATCACATTGTATGATTTTTAAAAAAAAATTTATTTGGGAATTACTGTTTGAAATAAGTATTTGATCACTCCAAAAAAATTAATATTTGGTACATAAGCCTTAAGCCTGTTAACAATTACAGAGGTCAAACGGATCCTGTAGTTCTTCACCAGGTTTGCACACACTGCAGGAGGGATTTTGGCCTACTCCTTCATCTTCTAAAGATCTGTCAGGTTTTGGGGCTGTCGCTGAGCAACACAGGGTTTCAGCTCCCTCCAAAGATTTTCAATTGGATTTAGGTTTGGAGACTGGCTAGGCCAATCCAGAACCTTGATATGCATCTTTGGGTCATTGTTATATTGGAAGACCCAGCCATGACCCATCTTTAATAATCTGAATGAGGGAAGGTGGTTTTTGCCCAATATGTCACAATACATGGCCCTGTTCATCCTCTCCTTAATACAGTGCAGTCGTCCTGTCCCCTGT
>JAUMHG010000019.1:1406100-1420487 GCA_032359395.1 Enteromius anoplus
ACATTCCAGGGTGGCCTTTTATTGTGGGCAGTATAAGGTACACCTGTGCACTACTCATGATGTCAGATCAGCATCTTAATGTGGCACAACTGTGAGGTGGGATGGATTATCTCAGCAAAGCAGAAGTGCTCACTATCACACGTTTAGACTAATTTGTGAACAATGTTTGAGAGAAATGGTAATATTGTGTATCTGGAATGAATTTAAGATCTTTAAATCCATCTCATGAAAAATCGGAGCAGCAACAATGGTGTTGCGTTTATATTTTTGTTGAGTGTAAATACATTGTGTATTTATTTGTTTGAAATATTTGAAGTTTGAAATATGTCATGAGAGTTCAAAGCAGTTTGTATTGTTGGATCATAATGCATGTCCTTTCTCAGTTTACAGGGAGTGGAGCAAATTTACCATCCTTCTGATTCTGACCCAGAGGATATAGCGATAGCCCCAGAGATCCATTGCCCTTATCAGACAAGAATCGTATTTTGTTCAGAGACAAATCACCTTTGAATGGCTGGCATCTTGATCTTCAGACACCTAAAATTATGCAAATATTTTTTATTTCTTTGGAACTCTAGATAAAACAAATACTGTTCACAAGTACACAAGAGGTTGCACTTCATTCTTATTAGTCTATTTGCTAATCTTGTATTGGCATACCAACAGCATGGGATTGTTAATGGGACAGTTCACCCAAAAATAAAAATTATTAGTCTTTACTCAGATATGGATTATTTTCCTAAAAATCTGCATGCCATGAAAGAAAGTCATATATATCTGGAAAAAGACTGATGATTCACTCCATTACATACCATACTCATTCACTGTTTTGTTACTTAAACTGTAACATGAACTGTTGAAAGGATCATCGCAGTGTTATATATAATGTAAAGATATCACAAATTTTAAAGATATTCTGTATATTATGTTCTTGTGCATTTTGTTCAGTAACGTAAATTATGATAATACTGTGCATTAAATGTATTCTATGCAGTATAAGCATCAGAGACTTTGATGCTTGTGTATATGCTATAGTGACAATAAAGAATGTAAATTTATTCATTCATATTTTCCATTGACATTTATTCAACTGGTTCATATATTCAACTGGTATATAATTTATACAGTTTTCAATTTTAAATGTTGATAATGCTAACTTAACAACTAACCAAATTATCAGCATTATAAAAACAATTGGCAGCAAGAACATTCGTGGAGTGAAATCTGTAATAAAACAAGCTTGATTGCTTGGAGAGATAAACTATTTATTAAATGCAGAGACTGTCTCTGTAATCAAAAACGACAAAGATCACTAGAAATTAGGATCTCCCCGACTAAGCAAGCCAGAGGCAACAGTGGCAAGGAACCAAAACCCCATCCGTGGAATGGAGAAAAAAAAACCTTGGGAGAAACCAGGCTTAGTTGGGGCCAGTTCATTTTATTGGCCACATTCACACAGCAGCAGAATACAGTTGAGTACAGGGAGTGACAACCGCGTTCTGTAACGGAACTGGAAATGTTCAGGAACACACGCTGTGTGAACGGAACAGGAGAGCCGCTCTGCTGCACAAATGCGCTTCTACCGGGTGTTACGTGTTTTTATGTGTGTTTTGGGGAACTTATAGTGATGGAGAAATGAGCTGCGTGTCATCTGAAAGTTTTATTAGATCTCGTCAGTTTTCCACCGGAGCCGCTCTCGTCAGTTTTGTGTTCTGTGCGCTATTCATATGCTCAGCTTTTCGCGCAAAGCAGCTGTTGGTTAATGAAGGTTTGATGAAAGAACTCACGACTCGATTGAACTCCTGTCATGTCAGAAAGTGGTAAGACTTAGTTTTGTGGACGTTGCCACTGTTAATATTAATATTACTATTTTTTTAACAGGCCACAGGCGCTTATCCTTTGAATTCAATTGAATTAAATTCTCATTTAAAATAATGTTGTCAGTTAACTGTTAATAATCGGTGAACGAGCTTTGGTTACGAGAAAAAACTGAAATGAGCACCCCTAGTAAAAACAGATAAATATATAGAGAATTTTAAAACAAACCTCCAAACTTTATCATTAAAGCGGAATAGGAAGCCGCTAACAGACACATATCCACACTGACAATACTTACGCCTTCACAAATCTGATTCCATCCAGTAAGATAAAAACAAAAAGGGAAAATGTCTCCGGAACGATAAAGTAGAACCCTGCATTTAGGCCCGGTTATAATTCAGACGCGGGCCGGCCTCAGGCCTTATTTTTATATTTTAGACATCCATTAATTAGTGTTTAAAAGATTGCCATGCGGCGCCGGTGAATACAACACGAGACCGCACTCTGCAGCTAAGAGCGACTCTACGGTGTTTATTGCCCCGCCGCAGAGAGAGAAAGCAGCCGTCAGCGCAGATGTAGAGTTCTGCATTCAGATGCATGCAATAATCTTGCCGCAATGCCCCGACAAAAGTAATTATCATGAATGTGTCGGGGGAAAACAATAGGAAGACATTGGAATTATTTACTCATAAACAAGTTTTTTTTTTTGTCTGTGCCGCAAAGTATATTCATCATATCTTTTTCGCTGAGTTTCGTTTCATTTTTGTGAAGTGCTCCTGTTCAAGACGAGAAGGCAGAATGCGCTTGCTTTATTTTATAAAATCACGTTTACTGTCAGTGCACACAAATAAAAGTAAACCCTTTACAGTTCTGAATGACGTATTACTCCTACCTTTATCAAAGAAAATTAAGGCGAGGGCTATAAAATCCACCAGCTTTATAGCTTTATTTGTGCAGTCTCTGCACAAACCATCATGTCGCACATTTATTCTTTTAGTTCTTAACGTTTTAACATTGTTATATGTTTGAACCGTTTTAGCATGCCTATCGATTTTTTAAAGCAAGTCGTGATGATTTGAGAAGGCTAAATTGATCAGTCATACTTTATGATCAGCTCACTGTCTGCCACTAGCAGCTGGACACTTTAAACACAAACTTATTTTTAACTTATTTCGAACACAGGCCGGGCTCGGGCCCAAGCGTCTCGGGCCAAGGTCCGGCTCAGGCCTAAAATTGAGGCCCTTGCAGAGTTCTACGATAATGTATGACCCGAGTAAATATCAGATCAGCTTTCCAGCGCTGGAGAGAAGGAGTGGAAGGTATGCGATTGGACGCCAAGGTTGCTTTGGTTCTTTTCGATAGGCGAGTAACACCGAATCTCTGCTGGGCCGCTGCCTACACTTGACACGATAAAGCGACCATTGAAAATAATTTGAAATTTGTGTCAGCAAGTCATAAATAAATATTATCATAGTTATTATAAGAAATGCTTTAACTGAATATTAAGCATTTAATCTTGTCATTACATTACCAACACTCTATTTTCCTATTTGATACTGTTAAGTGCTTTGACACTATGTATTGTTAATAGCGCTATAAAAATAACAGTGACTTGACTTCTTTCGAAAACATTAGAAATAGTAGTAGTGCCCACTGACCACTACTACTGTGATTATGGTAAGTGCTTAAAAACATACAAACTCACATATATACTGTATTAGTCTGCATGTAGGTCAGGGGTTTTCAAACAGAGGGTTGCGAGACTTAAAAAATGGGTCGTGAAGTGATTTGAGGAAAATGTTCTAAAATGAATAAAGCAATAGTAATAAAACAATAACAACAGCAACGATAATAACTTTGAATAGAAACACACTCAAAAAAAAAAACAAAAAAAAAAAAACGAATAAATACTAATAAAAAACTAATAAATACTACACCTCCGTCACCTGACCCACGTTTTTTAATATAGAGCAAGTCGTTGACGCAGACATTTTCTTCTCCCCACTGCAAAGATGCAAAGTGCAAAGGATTTAGTATAGTTATATCAGTAGCCAGTCTTAGATTTATTTTATGCTGAACATGAGCAGGCCGAAGTCAAAAAGTAGCATTTATAATTTTTTCACAAGGAAAAGAGGCCCTGAGACCGAGACCTCTTCAAACGAAGCAGCAGAAAACATCAACAGCCATATCTTTTCATATCATGTTGCTGAAGAAAAAGCGCCTCATACAACTGCAGAAATATTCAATTTGCCTGCTGCACTAGACAGTTAATACAGTTCTGGATGAAAAGGCATCTGAACGGCTTAAACTGATTCCACTTAGTGACAAAACAGTGTCATGCCGAATTGGAGGTATTGCCCAGAATTTGGAAGAACAGCTGATAGTGAGACAACAGACAGCAAAGGATTTTACTATGCAGCTGGATGAGAGCACCGACATTGCATCATGCACTACGCTACTGGTTTATGTTTGGTACGTCTGGCAAGGTGAATTTCTTCAAGATCTTCTGTGGTGCCTAACTCTGCCTTCCAGCACATATTTTCAAAGAATTAAATGTTTTCATGAAAAAATTCGGCCTAGAATGGGCTAACTGCAAAGGCAACACCAGCGACGGTGCGGCCAACATAACTGGGAAAAACAGCCGAGTGAGAAGGATGACCTTTCTTGGGCCCAGGCCGGGAAGCAGACATACTGGCTAAACCAACCGTCTGCTAGCCGGCTCACGTCACAGCAGACAGTTAAATCTCAGCACATAGATATTGCTCTATAGAGACTGTGTCTGCTCCCCAAACTAGAAAATACAGAGAACGTCCCAATCAAATTAAAAGTAACAATTTAATTGATGTTCAAAAAACAAACGTTGTTCAAAATACAAAGAAACAAATGATTAAGCTTGGCTTGCTGAATCACAGGTCTCTTTCTACTAAATTACTTTCTGTAAATGATTTGATCAATGATCATAACCTAGATTTGCTCTGCTTGACAGAAACCTGGTGAAAAACCAGATGAATACATTACTAGTGCCCCTATTATGCCTTTTCAAATATGATCTTTCATGCAGTGTGTCATGTTGCTGTATGTGAACATAAATCTGCAAAGTTGTGACGCTGACAGTGCACAATAAATAAAGTTATTGTCTATAAAAAAAAATAAAAAAAAAAATTCTGCTCAAATTAGATTCTTTTTCTGTTACGGATCCACGTCACCAAGTAACATTTTTGCAAACTTGTGTTAACAGCCAGGCTTTTTCCTTACAAATAAACCATATAACATGCCGCTGTTTGGTTTATGTTTATTTGTTGGGCCCTCTTACCTTAAATTTATATTTAAACATCAAATGTAGGTGTGTTAGATAAATGTTGGAAACTTGTTGGAACAATTGATACTCACCACCAGGAAACATGATGAGAGCGTTCTGCAGTAGTAAATTGGATTTCTGCTTTAGCTGTTCGTTCTCCATAGGTGAAATGTCTTCCTGTTGGCTCAGATGATAGTAGGAAAGAGCCACAGAAAAGGAAAAGTTTGGCAGTTGGGACAGATTCCGATGGACCTGAATCAACAGAGAATGTTAAATGTGCAACGTACCACAGTGTTAAGTGGGAATTATTTAGGGGCTAAACACAGCTGTTCAGTAGCATAACAGCTTGTTATGTCCCGAACGTTAAACAACTGCATGTTAATTCAACTGTTATTATTGATTATTATGCATTATGCATTTTTTAAAGATTTTTTTTGTGTTGTGACAATAATATTGGGAGATAAAACCTACAAAAAGTAATTACAGTTAATATAAAGTTTATTTTATTTCATTGTAATTATTATTATTATTATTATTACCATTTTAACTTATTTAAAAAAGTTAAACTTTCATATATTCTAGTCTAATTACAACGAAAACATTTCAAAAGTGCATTTTTTTTTTAAATTATTATTATTATTTAACTTATATTAAATATTAGAATATTTCCTAAAATCAATGGGGAAAAAAACAGCATAAAAAAAGCAAAACAGTATGATCAGTATTTAGCCTTCAGCTCATCTGTATTACTGGATCGACTGTTTCTCATTTTTTCTACTTAGAAGTGGTTCTGGCACTGGGTAAATACTGAAGACCTGCTGGAAAAGGAAATCAGCATTTCCATAAAGCTTATGGAAGCATGAAGTGCTCCAAAACCTCCTGGTATATGGCTGCATTGACTTGGGCCAACACTAGCAGTCATCACAGCACCCCAAAACATCAATAACTTCAGAAACTCCACACTGGACTTCAAGCAAATTGTATTTTGTACCCCTCCAGACTTCCTCAAGACTTCAGACCTTGAGTTACAATTGAAATGCAAAATTTACTTGAGGGCTGAAAAGAGAACTTTGGAACACTAAGCAAAACTCCAGTGCCCCGTTGCACGAAAGCCCCTAAGCTAAGAAATTCATTAGTTATAAGGTTAAAGGAACTCTTGTAATGAGTAGTTCTGTATCCCTCTGTGTTGTGTTTATTTTTTCTGTTAGTAGGATAACTAAGCCTTTAAACCTCCTTTGTAAAAGATATGCTTATAAATCAAGAACAAGAAATGTATAGATGTATTTATAAACTGCTTACTAATGACTATTAATGTTAGAGTTTTTAGGTAGTAATTATCTTATGTTTATTTGTTTTGTGTTTTTTTATATTATTTTATATAACTAATTTCAGTTTATATCTTTTTTATACAGTTTATACAGTGCTTTGACACAATCTGTATTGTTAAAAGCGCTAAATAAATAAAAGTGATTGCTTGAAATAAAATAACTGTGTTGGCATTACTCTTTTATGAGCACACAAACAACCCCACAGAAATCAATAAAAAGCCTGACAATTAACGATGAGTTCTTTACCTCCCATTCCTCATAGAGTCGGATGAGGGCGGTGTACTCATGACAGCGCAGGCACAAGAAGTCAAAGATCAGCAGCATGCAGAGAGGATCATTATCTGGATCCAGACTGGAAGCACATTTATGTCATGTTTTACATAATACATCTGGCTGACTGATTATGGAAGATAGATTTTGTCTTATAATGTGAAATATTTATTGTATAAATCTGATGTGGGCTGGTACCTCAGAATCAGTTTACAGTACTCCAGGGCTGTACGTGGACAACCTCTCTTCTCCAGAAATAACATATGCTTGAACAGCACTAAATAAAAGGCCCTGTTGACACAGAAGAGTGTGACAGATTTAATCAAAAGCTTTCACTTAATGGAAACAAAGAATAACAATATAGATGTTATGCCAACAAGGAATATAGCTGCAGGCAGTGCAAACTCATTCTGGTGACATCAGGAAAACTGAGCACAGCGAGCAAATGCATGCACCATAGTAACCCTCTGGTAGTTAAGATTTGAGAGATACAGCAATGAAAGGTTTAATCAAATCCATCAACACTGTGAAACACACACAACAATAAATAAAACTTCGGTAACACTTTAAATAAGGTTTCAGTTAACATTAGCTATATTAATTCACAAGAACAACGCTTATTTAATGGATAGGGAATCGGACCTGTAACCCAAAGGTCGCGGGTTTAAGTCCCAGGTCTGGCGGGAATTGAAGGTGGTGGCAGCAAATAACCAGCGCTCTCTCCACCTTCTATTCCACGGGGAATATAGCTGCAGGCAGAGACCCCTGAGCAAGGCACATGATCTCCCAACTGCTCACTGGGTTGAAATATCACATGGTCCTCAAGTACTCTCAGACCCTTTGCTGTGACACTCATATACTTAACTCAGGTGCTGTCCATTTCTTGGTTCTGCACCTTCATTTGAGTCTAGCAGTGTTTTATTCTACTGATTAGACTTGATTAGGAAAACCACACAACTGTCTATATAAGACCTTACAGCTCACAATGCATGTCAGAGCAAATGAGAATCATGAGGTCAAAAGGAACTGCCTGCAGGGACAGGACGACTGGTTGCAATCGAGGGAAAGATGAATGCGGCCAAGTACAGGGATATCCAGGACGAGTGCTCAGGACCTCAGACTGGGCCGAAGGTTTACCTTCCAACAAGACAATGACCTAAAGCACACAGCTAAAATAACGAAGGAGTGGCTTTACAACAACTCCGTGACTGTTCTTGAATGGCCCAGCCACAGCCCTGACTTAAACCCAATTGAGCATCTCTGGAGAGACCTAAAAATGACTGTCCACCAACGTTTACCATCCAACCTGATAGAACTGGAGAGGAGCTCCGAGAAGGAATGGCAGAGGATCCCCAAATCCAGGTGTGAAAAACTTATTGCATCTTTCCCAAAAAGACTCAAGGCTGTATAAGATCAAAAGGGTGTTTCTACTAAAAACTGAGCAAAGGGTCTCAATACTTAGGAACATGTGATATTTCAGTTTATCTTTTTTTAATATATCTGCAAAAATGTCAACAATTCTGTGTTTTTCTGTGTGTACAATAATGAGGGAAAAAAATTTACTTAAATGATTTTAGGAAATGGCTGCAATATAACAAAAGAGTGAAAATTTAAAAAACATAAAAAACCAACTGCTACCTTTGTTTTACAGTCACTTTAATAAATCGCCATTGCAACACTGTTCCAAAACACAAAATCTCCAAAATATTACCTTATTTTATTTGTAATAAATTAATTCAAGCAATAAAGCAATAAAGGAACAGACTTACTATCTTAATGTATAAGTTCATGTGTATCTTTTGGTCTTTTTATTGTAATTACCTAAACCAAATTATCAGTGCCCTAACTGGTTCTAAGATTTTTTTGTCCTTAAAGCTGACAGAAAAGTATAATGCCTTAAAATATAACTTAAGCTGTAGTGCAGGCAAAAATCACACAAAATACATAATGAAGAGTTTAAATAGACCCCCTCCCTCTCTCTCACCCATCCCCACACTCACTCCCACATTTAACACACACCAAACCTTAGAAAAACAAAAGGGCTCCGTGCTTTAGTGGCTTGGGCCCTAATTAATATGCTGCATATCTTTCAAGGGACCTGCAACATGATGATGACAACTGTAATGATGGTCTCACCTGTTCTCTGGTCTGCTGTAGTCCAGTCGACACATTCCTGATGTCAGGCTGAACACAGGGTGGAATGCACACTCAAAACAATATAAGGCTCTTTCTGCAGAGACAAGCAATAACACATTTTGTATATTCTCTTTCATTTTAAACACATTGTATTCTCTTGAATAAAAATTGCATCACTTGTATAAATGTCATTAAATGCTGCTTATAAAAACTCCTTTTATGACTTTGCCAACCATCTTCCCAAGCTTGTCATGAGAATCATTTATAAAAGACCTTGGTAGCACTTTTTTTATTCTTGACAGGAATGATGACACGGCTGTAAGGCAGGGGTGTTTAAATTTAAAAGAGTGACCCTATTTTTTTCCTTAAAACAATAACTGAGCTATACCAGTTTGAAGTCGATAGAGTCATCAAAGTCCATTTTGAGAAAAATCTAGTTAAAAGATTTCTAAATAATTAATACTATATTAATAACCACAACATAGCTATTTTTTTATTTTATCCTTGTTGTCACAAAATGCAACTTAAAAAGCAAACATAAACTCACAACACAAATAAATTAAAAAAGCAAACAAGCATAAAGCACAACGGAAATGCTCCCGACAACTAGGGGGCAGTTGGTCTGCAGAAACGGCTATTGTGCCAGGTACTCACGGGCGCTGCGGGCTGTGTTGGTAGTAAAACTTTGTTTTTAGGACCCACAAAATGGACAATACATCGCAAACTGAAATAACGTCATGACATTTGTAATGTCAGAGTTAAAACAGATCAAAATAGGTACAGACCGCCCGCGAATACTCGTGACATGCGCACTATAGCCGTTTCTGCAGCCCTAGTGGTTGGGAGCACTTCCGTTGTGTTGAGAGCTTGTGTTAGCTTTTTAAATTCTGTTGTGTTGTGAGCTTATGTTTGCTTTTTAAATTGTATTGGGCACTACTGGGCCACTGTAGCTTTCCCCCAGAGGTAAACAAGGCTGATTACGTCAAATACATTAAAGCGTGCGTATGCAGTGCGTTGTAATGCTCTCTAAAATGGTGGAAGACGCAAGTCAGGAGAGAAGAATGGTTAAGTAAATTATGTTCTTTTTGTTTTCTTAAATGCAAAAAAAGTTTCAACATGCAGATTGTAAAAAAAGGTGTTAGGTGTCGTCCAGCACACAGATCTGCAAATCTCTGCCAACATCCAGGAGGAGACAACACACCTGGTGGAATGAGCTCCAAGTCCCAGGGGGCACGGCTCACCTTGGGACCTTACATCCACCACCCAATGAGCCAACCTCTGTTTGGAGACAGCATTCCCCTTTTGCTGTCCCCCAAAGCAGACAAACAGCTGTTCTGAGTTTCTGAAACTTCAGGTGCACTCCACGTAAATGCGCAAAGCGTGAACGGGACACAGCAACACAGAGGTCTGCCTCTGATGGAAGTGCTTGCAGGTTCACCACCTGGTCCCGAAAGGCTGGACAGCTGGACGAAATTCAAGGCACGATTTCCCTGACTGAGAATGCCTGCAAGTCCCCCATCCTCTTGAAAGAAGTGAGCGTGATCAGGAGCCAAGTCTTCAGAGAAAGACATTTCAGCTCGACCAATTGTGCAAGTTCTCCCACTTAAAAAGATTAAGTTATTTATATGTATGAGGCCTGTAATTTTCATCATAGGCATACCTCAACTATGAGAGACAAAATAAGAAAAAGAAATCTAAAAAAATCTAATTGTAGGATTTTTAATGAATTAATTGGTAAATTCCTCTGTAAAATAAGTACTTGGTCACCTACAAATAAGCAAGATTTCTGGCTCTCACAGACCTGTAACTTCTTTAAGAGGTTCCTCTGTCCTCCACTCATTAATGGCATCTGTTTAAAACTTATCATCACTATAAAAGAGACCTGTCCACAACCTCAAACAGTCACACTCCAAACTCCCCTAGGGGCGAGACCAAAGAGTTGTCAAAGTACCCCAGAAATAAAATTGTAGACCTGCACCAGGCTGGAAAGACTGAATCTACAATAGGTAAGCAGCTTGGTGTGAAGAAATCAACTGTGGGAACAATTATTAGAATATGGAAGACATACAAGACCACTGATAATCTTCCTCGATCTGGGGCTCCACGCAAGATCTCACCCCGTGGGGTCAAAACGGTCACAAGGACTGTGAGCAAAAATCCCAGAACCACACAAAGGGGACCTAGTGAATGACCTGCACAGAGCTGGGACCAAAGTAACAAAGGACTATCAGAAACACACTGCGCTGCCAGGGACTCAAATCCTCAAACGTGTCTCCCTGCTTAAGCCAGTACATGTCCAGGACCGTCTGAAGTTTGCTAGAGAGCATTTGGATGATCCAGAAGAGGATTGGGAGAATGTCATATGGTCAGATGAAATCAAAATATTTGGTAAAACTCAACTTGTCGTGTTTGGAGGAGAAAGAATGCTGAGTTGCATCCAAAGGACACCATACCTACTGTAAAGCATAGGGGTGGAAACATCATGCTTGGGGGCGGTTTTTCTGCAAAGGGACCAGGACGACTGATCTGTGTAAATGAAAGAATGAATGGGGCCATGTATCGTGAGATTTTCAGTGTAAACCTCCTTCCATCAGCAAGGGTCTTTTAGCATGACATGATCCTAAACACACCGTCCGGGCAACGAATGAATGGCTTCGTAAGCAGCATTTCAAGGTCCCTGAGTGGCCTAGCCAGTCTCCAGATCTCAACCCCATAGAAAATCTTTGGAGGGAGTTGAAAGTCCGTGCTGCCCAGCGACAGCCTCAAAAAATTACTGCTCTAGAGGAGATCGGCATGGAGGAAAGGGCCAAAATACCAGCAAAAGTGTGTGAAAACCTTGTGAAGACTTACAGAAAACGTTTGACTTCTATCATTGCCAACAAAGGTTATATAACAAAATATTAAGATTAAATTTGTTACTTTTCTACGCACCAAAAAGTAACGCTGAACAAAACTAACTGTGATTGGTTGTTTGACATGTCAGTCAAACTGCCTTAGACAATGAAACCTGCCAAATATTCCAGCAGTCAGTCTGAAGGTCTGGCTACACAAGACTATGACCTGCCCAACTCAATGCAAGCATCTTTAAGAATAAGCTAAAAATACTTCTTACATCTTTTTTTGACCCTCTAACTCTAGCACGCTCTACTGTAATTCTATTCTTTAAAAAAAAAAAAAAAACTTGTCACTTTCAGACCTGCACTCTGCTTTTACTGCTTTTCTTTATTTAAAAAAAACCAAAGCATAACACTAGCTTATCTAATCTTTTTGTATTCTGTTTTCTTTTTACTTATTATACAAATTTACAAAAGCAAAAAACGCTCTAGCGCCAGCTTCTATCCAAGTTTTCTTTTTATTTATTAAAGAATTTAAAAAACCTTGCTATGTGTACCACGTTAAATTAACAAACTTGTTATAGCACCTGCATATAATTGCTCTTGTTGATATTGATTGCTTCCATTTTCCTCATTTGTAAGTCGCTTTGGATAAAAAGTGTCTGCTAAATGACTAAATGTAAATGTACATAATTGTTAAATAACCATTTCAACAAATGACTGAATAAATCAGTCATTATTGCTTAAAAGTGTAAGGTAAAAATTAAACTCTAAAAGCATGAAATTAAATACTAAATCAGTAAATTGGAGTTTATTGTGGGTATATTATCTGTTGATTACAATCTGTTGATTATTTATAATCAAAAAAGTAGTCATTTGTTTTAATGCGATGAAGGCCATAATACTAATGCTGTCCACACGAGGACAGCAAGTTTTATAAGATCTCAGTTCCAAGACTGAAAATAATTCAAGAAATTGACTTCTAGTAATAAATAGTAAATAAATTCATTTTATTTTCATTAAGTCCAAAAAGTGTGCAAAAACAGTAATTTGTTAAAAACTTGCACAATATTTCACATCAGCTAACCAACTCAGTCCAAGTTGTAATCATAGCCTAATAGGCTTTCTTACTTGAATACAAAAGGGCAAGTGTCCACATAAAAATAGAAGAAAACTAAACTGTTGTACTTTGTACATTTTTTTTTTTTTGTAGCAGCTCAAGAATGCTCTGGCTCTTTTGCTCCCAGGCTGCCTGTGCCTCTTTGTCAGGACAACATTTAAAGTTTGTTCACAAACTTTAGTTTCTAGTAGTGTTGTCAAAAGACCCGGTAATTCAGTACCAAGACAGTCCTAAAAAATTTGAAATGTTAAGGTACCAGGTTTTCTTAAGTACCGGTAATACAGAGCAGTGTTGGGGAAAGTTACTTTTAAAAAGTAATACATTACAATATTGCGTTACTTCCTAAAAAAAGCAACTAATTACGTTACTTAGTTACTTTTTATGGAAAGTAATGCGTTATATTACTTTTGCGTTACTTTTTAAATATGGGCAGAGCTTGAGTGTTTGATTCTAGAGCTTGAGTGTTTGATAGACATTCTATTTATAGCAAATGTAAAAGCGAACACCTAAAAGTGTCACCAATAAACCTCAGGCTGAAGAAAAAGTAAATTCACCTATAGTAGAATACAGGAGAAAGTTCAATACTATTCAGCAAAAAAAAAGTAAAAAAAAACAAAACAATGAATCACAAGCTGAAATGATTTACAAACGAAATATTGTAAGTATGGTTGAACTAGATCATCAAAGGTCAGCTGCAAAGACACTGGTTGATAAAATGAGATTAGATACATTTGTGTAGTTTAATTACTGAAGTTATTTTAAGGTTATTTTAATTAATTTTGATGAATACTAAATCTGTTTTTTCTGAGTGAGATGAATTAATGCACATTCACATTTAGTCTAGAACTACACTGTATTCACACACCGCACACAATGCTCTGTATTTCTGATTTCTCCCAACATGCCTGGAGTCAGGAGACTTGTCAGTCAATAAATAAGAAAAAGTAACTGGCGTTACTTTTTTGAAAAAGTAACTCAGTTATATTACTCTAAAAATAAAAAGTAATGCGTTACTTTACTAGTTACTTGGAATATGTAATATTATTACGTAACTCGCGTTACTTGTAATGCGTTACCCCCAACACTGGTACAGAGCAACCGGTCAACCCGGTTCTTGCTGCGCTACCCGAAAGGTGCGCACTGCGCAGTTGCGTCTTCTTCATAAAAGCACAAAGAGATGGTGACCGGCGGTGCTACTGATGAGGCAGCTCTGAATCTGCTCGATGAAAAGAAAGGAGGAAAGAGCCACGAGTGTAAGTATTTTGTTTTTGAGGCTGATGTAGGGGTGGGCGATAGGACGATTTTTGAACGTTGACGATAAAAATTACTCCACGATCAGCTTTTTGAGGAATATCGTAGTATCGTGTTATTTTATCATCTCCGTCTCAATATGATGCACAACGCGACACACATTCACATCAGTGTTAACTCAATGGTAGAATTACACTCACCAGACACTGATTCGCAATCAAAAAAGTACTTTATTCTCTTTAAAAGTATCGCACACTAAAAGCCTGTCAAATAGCGCCTAATAACTGAACTAAGATATTTATCACATGTGATTGTGGTAATACTGTCACAAA
>JAUMHG010000019.1:1420587-1434101 GCA_032359395.1 Enteromius anoplus
TTAAATGACCTGTGTAGCCAAAATATGTGTGTTAGAGAACAAATGTATGGTTAATGTTTGTATCTTTAAAATCGGTCAATCAGAAAAGCAGTTCTAGGCTATGAAATATAGTTTGCGCTGTTTGATTAAATAAAATTCCCCTTATTATTTTTGTGTTTTGCTTTGGTACCGAAACTGGTACAGAGAACCGTGGATTTTCATGGGTATTGGTACCGAATACTGAAATTTTGGTACCGTGACAACACTAGTTTCTAGTTATTATTATTATTTAGTCATTTGGAGGGTTTCCCCAATCAGTTCAGCTATAGGTTAAAGTAATGGTAAATACCTGTTAGGGTTAGGGTTAGGTAAAACAGTGAAATTGAGCTGCTATTACAACCTTTCAAATTAACTTAAACTAAATTAAAGTTAACATTTTTTTAATCAGAAGGTTAACTAAGGCCACACTCCTTTTTCATGACTGTCACCATGTTCTTAAATTCTGTCATAATTGATAAGACTTTTTTCTCATGCCTACTTCTATATGATATTTTGATACATAATATCTAAAAACAAATTCATATTCAGTGCATCAGTGAATTTCCTCACCAATGAGATCTCTGGCAGTTTCTTGATCTTCTTGCATGCGACATACATCTGACAGCTGCAGAAGTGAGTCAATATGATATGGGTTGAATTGCAGGAGAACCTGATGAAAATAGAGAAACAGAGTGTCATCATGCAAAACACATTTGTCGTTTATGTCTGGATACCCCAAAAAAATGAAAAAAATCAGTTAACAACATATTACAATAAAATTACCACAAAGTTATTGGGGTCCATTGACTCGACCGCATCAAAAAACTTGAACTGGACTTGCTGATAGTCACGATTATGTTCAAAGGTGAAGTGCTGAATGCCGTCTTTAGACTCCACTAGACTCATAGAGACACCTAAGAGATGCACCAACAATAAACTTCATCACAAACAAGTAAATATTATAACATTAAAACTGTTGAATATTTATGAGATAATACAACATATTATAATGTTTATAATGCATTATGTCTTTAGAATACCCTTAAAATTTATTATAAATACAGGTTTCATAGAAAGTGTTTTGTAGCTGAGTTGATAACTGTAAAATGCAGCGCTTGTCACAGTCGCAATTTACCCAGCCATCCAGTCAATGAAGGAGAGACGGAACAAATACAGACAAAGCATTGTGCTCATATAATGAATACTTACAACAAAGTCAATATTACTGGTTACTAGGGGTGTGAATTGGCACTTGTTTCACGATTCAATTCAATTATGATTTTAAGGTCAATGATTCAATTCAATTGGATATCACAATTATTTAAAATTTTTTTTTGAATTTTTATTAAATTATATAAACAGAGTTTATCATATGAGTGCAAACACTTGTGTTCATGATCATATTAATAATAAGTATACATTGTTTATACGTTTAAGAGCCTAAGTTCTGAATTCTGGAGCAAAACAGTGCCACTAAATATCAGCCTTTGTTGTAGTCATTGCAAACACTCAAAAGATTGTCAGCAATCTTTCAAACATAAATCAGCAGAAATATTCGTTGCTAAATGCTCATTACCTTTTCTCAAAAATTATATGGTCAACAAATACCACCATCTATTTTAACTGATATTGCTGATATGAATGATGCTGATATGAATATAACTGTAACGTCACCGTAGCGCCATGTTGGAGAGCATCTGCTGGACGTACAAAGCGTACGCAGTTCCCTTTCAGTCAGTCACTATGACGTTACATCATTAACTGACAACATGGGATCCCGTCTGGGAGGCCAATCAACTCTAATCTTTGGTGAAAAAGCCAATGGGAATTGGCCAGTGGTATTTGCATGTCAAGCCACTCCTCCATACATACAGGTATATAAGATGGTGGAATGCAATCCACCATTAGCTTTCTGCTGCGGAGCCAATTGCATTGAAGGAGAACTAAGAAGAAAGAAGTTACCTGTTTCTGTGGAAGATTTTTGGCCGGAGAATGTCCTGCACTACAGTGGAGAAGATCTCCCCCTGGCCAGCCCCGGTCTAAAAGAGCAATTTCCTAACAGCTGCACGGTCGCAAAAGCATGTCCTTCGGGATGTCTTTTCGACCATGTGCCTCTGGGTGCAGTAGTTTCCTCACCTTGGATGACGGTCACGATCCCGATCTCACCTGTCTGGGTCTCGAATTTAAGCACAGGTTCGTCTCATTTGGTGCTCCAAAAGAGGATAAGATATCTGTCTAAGCATCAGAGGAGGGGCTTCCGTCAATTTCGGCTGAAAGAAAGAATCTGAGGCAGAGCTGGCGGCCATGGACGATTAGTTTCTGAGCTCCTCAGTGCCTTTCTTCTCGGAGGTTCATGAGGAGCTTGCTAAGATGTGGAAAGCTCCGTACACCTCCAGAACATGTCTGAGCTCCTCCCTTCTCACTACCCTCCATGGTAGAGAGGCCAGGGGATGCTGAGATTCCCCAGGTGGAGTGTGCCGCCACCTGGACGGATTGCCCGCGTTTGCTTCCACACTGCACACCATGTCCATCCTGCAAGTGTACCAGGCCAAGGCGCTAAAACATGTGTAAACAGACTCTATCTCTGTCTTTACTCCACCCTCAAAATCCTATAAGCAGCAGAAATCACAAACAATTTTTTTGCATGTATATTAGTTATGGTCAATATATTGGACTGGCATATCTGAATGGGGGGGTGAATGGGGGCGTATTTTTTATGTGTGGACCGAAGATCGTTTTTGACCCAGGAAAAACCCTGATTAAGGACATCTTGCACACCTTCGTCTGACCATCGTCAAAGATGTCCCCCGGTGGCTACTACACCAGCTCCGCCCCCGGCAGCTCCGAAGGAGGTAATACCTCAGCATATTTTCACTTCTTTGGGCCACAAACGCCATGTTCAGGTTGTGAGCGACACTCTGGGGGAGAACTGGTGAGTGGCGCTTACTCTGGCCTGTCTTGTCTCCTGGACCTTTCTCCCCCTGGCTGCCCCACTGTGGGTACGTCGATAACCGCCTCTTTGATCCCGCTTGCGCTCAGACTGGGGGCCTAGCTAGCGCTTCCCAATTCGTCTCAGCACTGATGCGCTGGCACACAGCTGGCCCCCGAGATCTTCTCAATTCAGACTCTGTGCAAGATCAAGGAGGACCAGGAGCGGGTTCTGTTGGTTGCGTCACATTGGCCCACCCCAACCTGGTTTTCGGACTTCATGCTCCTGTCGATAGCCCCTCCCTGGAAAATTCTCCTGAGAAGGGGCCTTCTTTCTCAGGGGATGGGCACAATTTGCCACCCGCATTCCAATCTATGGAACCTGCACATCTGGCTTCTGGACGGGACTCGGAAGACCTCTCTGGCCTTCCCCCGGCTGTGGTGGATACCATCACTCAGGCTAGGGCCCCCTCTACGAGGCAGGCCTATGCCCTGAAGCAAGGCCTGTTCGTTGACTGGTGCCGAGAGGATCCTCAGAGATGTTCGGTCGGAGTGGTGCTCTCCTTCCTTCAGGAGAAGTTGGAACGGAGGCTGTCCCCTTACACTTTGAAAGTCTATGTCGCTGCGTTTCATGAAGCAGCCGATGGGCATTCCCTGGGAAGACATCGGCTGATCGTCAGGATTCTTAGAGGTTTGAGGTGGTTGAATCCAACCAGAGCGCACATAATCCCTTGTTGGAACCTTTCCATTGTCCTGGCTGTACTACGGAGAGCTCCCTTTGAGCTGCTAGACTAGACTCAGTCGAGCTGAACTTTTTGTCTCCTGGTCGTGCTCATCCCCACGAAGAGGATGGGAGACCTGCATGCATTCTCGGTCAGCGATTCGTGCTTTGAATTTGGTCTGGCCTGCTCTCACGAGATTCTGAGACTCAGACCTGAATGTGTGCGCAAAGTTCCCACCACGCCCTTTCGGAATCAGGTAGTGAACTTGCAAGTGCTGCCATCAGAGGAGGCAGACTCGATGCTTGAGTTGCCGTGTCCCGTACGCGCTTTGTGCCTTTCAGGGAACACAAACAGAGTTTCATAAGCTCCGAGCAGCTCTTTGTTTACTTCGGAGGTCAGCAGAAGGGGAATGCTGTCTCCAAACAGAGGTTTGCTCATTTAGTGGTTGATGCCGTATCAGGCCCAAGGTGAGCTGTGTCCCCTAGTGGTGAGAGCCCACTCCGGAGTGTTGCCCCCTGCCGGGCGTTGGTGCACGGCGCCTCTCTAGCAGACATCTGAAGAGCTGCAGGTTGGACGACACCCAATACCGTTGCTAGATTTTACAATATTTGCATAGATCCCATGTCCTCCCGTGTTTTGGGTGTTTTTGGAGCTAAACATCAAGTAATTGCAGGAAACCAGGCAGGTGATGGCTTGTAGTGCCATTCCCTTGGATCCGAGCACCTTTTTCCAGTGTTTCTGGCGGGTTACAATAGCTGTGTCCAATAGAGGGCTTCCTTCACCCTCTTCGGGTCTGGCATCTTTTCCCACGCTTTCATCCCAAAGTGTTCCCCTTGCATCAGAAAGATCTCTTCCACACAGGATTATGTGTGCTCCCCCCCAACTCCTGCTTCTGCAATTCCAGGAACCCATGTGGGGCCCGCATTCAGGTGGGACTCCCATGACGTCAGTCAATGACGTAACATCTCCGTTCCCTCCTTCAGGGAATGAGCTTTACACAAGTAACCACAAAGTTTTGTGTCAGCAGCAAGGGAAGTATATGACTTGTACGTGTATTTACGCTTTGATTTGTACTGACAGTGTATCCTTCCATTGCAGCTGACATAGAACTGCATACACACTGTGTGTTCAGCAGATGCTCTCCATAATGGCGCTAAATATCTTAAATTGTGTTCTTAAAACGTACAGGTACTAAGGTTTTTTTAAACATTTTCATTTTGGTGTTGAGAAATCATTTAATATCATGTCAATATTGGTGAAGGCCATTTTCATGATTTTGCCTGGGGCCCAACAAATCCACAGGTTGGCTCTGCCCAAATCTTACAAACTGATACAGTGGTAGCTCTGGGTAATATTTCAAAGCACTGAACAAACATTCTGGGAAAATAATAAAAAGGGGCTGGTCTCACCTGGACGACTGAAGCGAGGCCATGTGTCTTTAAAAACAGTCATCCAAGTACACCGATGAAACTGCCTCTGTCTCTGTTTTGATCTGAATATGAACACAAACAAACACAAGAAAACACACAGAATTAAAACTGACCATTAACAAAAACCCGCCTCCCTTCATTACTATTGCCATGTCAAGCCATTGTGCTTTCAGTCCACGGATCATGTTTTCACACAGTGAAAAATAAACCGCGGTGCAAAGCAAAAACTGTCAAAGACAAGACAGAACAAGTACTTCAGGTAGAAAACAGTCTCAGCTTTCAATTTTTTTTATTTTTTTAAATTAAAGCAAACACCATTTTGTGGCTCTTTAATGTGTTGTGACCTATCACTGTAGAGCAGGCTTCATCAAATCTTACCCTGGAGGTCCAATACACTGCAGAGTTTGGATCTAGCCCTAATCAAACTCACCTGAGCTTGTTAATCAGTGTATAAGGCTCATTAGAAACTCACAGATAGGCAAGTTTTTTTTTTTTATCAGGGTTGGAGCTAAACTCTGCAGTGCACTGGACCTCCAGGTTAAGATTTGATTAAGCTTGCTGTAGAGCCTGTTCAAGCCACCCAAAGTGCTGCTATAACCAATCAGAAATATTTCTATTTGCTCCATCATTTTCATGATTGTTCATTGTTGTCACTGTTGCACATTCCTAATTTTTACAACATTTGTTATGAGAAATGTGCATCGGACGATATAAATCATTGTAATCATATTTCTAACCATTCAAATGCATATTAAATTAACCAGTGTATAACATTATTTGCAGTGCATAATCATACATGAATTATAAAGTTTGACATTTCTAAGAATTTCAACTTACATGACATTTTCTGTTAATCATTATTTAATGTTAAATAAATTCATCAGTAAACATTTACAATTGTCTTCCAAAACTTATTCAAAAGACATACTGCAATCTGATACTGTATCTCACACCACTTCAGGACATGATTCAAGACACAAAGTGCCGTCGTCCAAAGTGCAAATGGATTTATTTTTTATTTTTTAAGCCACTTACTGTATACAAATTATGCAACTTTTGGATTAAATGTATTTAAGGAAAACTAACCCAAAAACAGTAAAACTGAAAACAAAAAATACTATGAAATTACCTCTGGTCTCCCAGAACAGCCCGCGCTCCAAAATACCTCTTCAACTCCGTCTCTGGATTAAGATTCCTTTAAGACCAAGAAGAAAGAGAAATCATTTAAGATCAAATATTTGGGGAACATTGTATGTTAGGAAATTCATATTCATTTACATTTACTTTTAGTAATTTAGAAGATGCTTATATCCAAAACTGCGGTGACCGGGAGGGGATTTCTTCGGTTCACTTAATTTTTTCATGGCCACCTCTATCCAATTCCAATGACTTATATGTCATGGCCACAACAAAACTAAGTGAACAAAGTGTCCCCTCCCCATCACCATAAAAAAACAACTTTAAAAAGAGGAAAATAAAGCCAACCAAACCAACAAAAGAGCAATGACATACTGTAAGATAACATATAATAACACAAGTGACACATCTTGGTTAATCTGTCCATGTGGCAAGTGCAAAATGCTAGCGTTAGAGGGCTAGTGTTAAAAGGAAAACAATTAAAAAAAGAAAAGAGAATGTAAGGGTTGGAGACTTAGGCTTTATATGTAAGAAAAATATATAAAATAGAAACAGAATATAGAGTGCTGGTGTTGGAGGGTCAAATGTAGACGAAAGAGATGTGTTTTTAGACTCAGCTGCTCAGATTGCTCAGACAGAGAGAGAATTGTGGCAAGGCACAGATTTGGGCCAAGGTTACAAAAAAAATTCTGTTACACTTAAGGTTCCTAAGAGCACAGTGGCCTCCATAACCCTTATATGGAAGACATTTGGGACGACCAGAACCCTTCCTAGTGCCGCCTGGCCAAACTGAGCTATCAGGGGAGAAGAGCCTTGGTGAGAGAGGTAAAGAAGAACCCAAAGATCACTGTGGCTGAGCTCCGAAGATGCAGTCGGGAAATGAGAGAAAGTTGTAAAAAGCCAACAATCACTGCAGCCCTCCACCAGTTGGGGCTTTATGGCAGAGTGGCCCGACAGAAGCCTCTCCACAGTGCAAGACACATGAAAGCCCGCATGGACTCCAAGATGGTGAGAAATAAGATTCTCTGGTTTGATGAGACCAAGATAGAATTTTTGCCTCAATTCTAAGCGGTATGTGTGGAGAACACCAGGCACTTTTAGATGTAGAGACAGGATGACTGGTTGCAATCGAGAGAAAGATGAAGGCGGCTAAGTGCAGGGATATCCTGGACAAAAACCTTCTCCAGAGTGCTCAGGACCTCAGACTGGGCCAAAGGTTTACCTTCCAACAAGACAATGACCCTAAGCACACAGCTAAAATAACGAGTGACTTCACAACTCTGTGACTGTTCTTGAATGGCCCAGCCAGAGCCCTGACTTAAACCCAATTGAGCATCTCTGGAGACACCTTAAAATGGCTGCCCACCAACTTTCACCATCCAACCTGACAGAACTGGAGAGGAGCTGCAAGAAGGAATGGCAGAGCATCCAAAAACCCAGGAGTGAAAAACTTGTTGCATCTTTCCCAAAAAGACTCATGGATGTATTAGATCAAAGGGGTGTTTCTACTAAATACTGAGGGGGAAAAAAGAACTTAAATGATTTCAGCAAATGGCTGCAATATAGCAAAGAGTGAAAAATTTAAGGGGGTCTGAATACTTTCCGTACCCACTGTAAATCTGTAGTGAATTTAGGTAAAAAAGCTGAGAGTTGTTTTGTTGGTGCAAACATTATTGTCTCAAATTTTATGTAAGCAGTTATTAGTATCCAGTGCAAATTGATGAATGAAGGTGTGATTTGCAGACTTTTTGGCCCATTAAAGACGTGCTAGTGAACCTAGTCTCACTTGAGTAGAGCTCTGTACATTTGGCCGCATTTTGGAAGATTTTTTCGTTTTATTCATTAGTTATACTTTCCCAGATGGCTTACAGTCTGAAACTGGAGTTGTCTCCATCGGCTTCTGAACACTTTTGAAAACGTATGCAGTCAATTCAGAATACTGATACAAACTTGGGCAGTGTTAATCTCACAGTTTGGTCCCATTGTAACCCACCTCCTCTCCACATGGAGGGATGTTGAAAGATGTTCACAACTAGTTATAATATGGCATAGGCATTCCCCTATCTCCCATAATAATAATCTTTTGTCAGGCAGTCCACAAAAGACTCATAATAAAGTAAACACTCTAGGAGAAATCTATGATGATAGTGGTTTTAAGGCCTTCCAGAATCTTAAACTCAATATAATTTTTTTTTACAGCATGTATTTGCTCATTAGATCGGCCTTGGGCTGTCTTGGAACTCTTAACTACCCATTCACCCTTTTGCATGAACTAATGCTATCTTCTAAAGAATCTCCCTCCTCTGCTTCAGTTATCTATCTCTTTCTTCTTGAGCATTAATACAAATCTTTATCTATTACAACTGCTTGGGCTAACCGTGCATTCACAAGAGCGTCAAAGTGGCCGGAAGTCATTCATTTTGAATGTAAGCTGGCGGAAAGAGGCAGCACGCAGCAGTGAGAGGCGGCGCGGTGTGTCATGGGTGGCGAGAGCATCGAGGAGAGTTGAAATCAAGTTAACTTTATGGTCATGTGCTATGACGCGGTTTGGGGTCAACCAATCAGAATGCAAAAGTACACTGCTTGAGAGGATTCCAGAGAATGCAGCCCTGGTTCCGACCACATTAGATCCCAAGCATTTGCATGCTAGAACACTTGTTTTTCAGCAGGAATGCAATTGATTTGCTCAAAACAACACTGATTTGACAAATTGAGACTACATTAACCAGGGCAGTTTGTAATGAAGACTGCACACAAATTAATGTTAAATATTAATTAAAGACCAAGGATAGTAAAACCATGCGTTCGATAGTCAGAGCGTTCACTGATCTTTCCACAGCAGGCAGGGATGCAAGAGCGAATTTTGATGCTCACGCCGGTGGCTGTGTGAACGTACGTTAAGGATCTTAATGAGGATGTGCATTCCCCTCTTCTCATCTTTTTGGATTCAGCTATTTGTTGGGTACAGAGATATGTTTGACTCCACGCCATTTGTTCATGAATGACTTTTGGGACCTCACCTTGTCAGTCCAACAAGGATGTTTTCTGTTGGTCCTCTCACAGCAGCAAAAAATAAATAAATCCTCCTCACACAATGGACAGATGAACATGGACTGTTTATTTGTTGGACATTATCTCAATGGAACGCTCAATCTCTTGTATACATGAAAACTGTACATTTATAGCATTTAGTTTTTAATGTTGTGTCATCTTTTCTAAAATCTTTGTAAAAAAATAATTTATGTATTAATTTAATTTAATTAAAAAAATTGTATTTAACTTATGAATTTTTTGTATTTTTGTGTGTTATTAAGGTTTACCAGGGGTGGCATGGCTTCTAAATTTGCACAGTTGCGTTGTTTTTTATTAAACAACGTCATAAAAGAAGAAAATTCAATAAAAGCCATATTGCAGCCATATTCTGAAACTTTATTTTATTTTATTTAAATTATTATTATTGCCACTTTCCTTAAACACCAGTGTATGCAACAAACTTAAACATCAGTGAGTATAAGAACTGTCCTCTAATAGTCGACTACCCGTTACTTGACCAGAAGAGTTGGTTGACCAAAGTTTTATTAGTCGCCTAGTCATATAAAAAAAAATCCACATTCCACGCAGTTAATGCAGCCTCCTTAATGTTTTTCCCTGACACATTCATAATCATTACTTCTGTCAATGTGCTGTGGCAAGCTTTATATGCACGCTTGGCAGAGTATGTGAGCGGAGCAGTGTAATTTTGAATGGAGTGAGGAGCAGATTTATTTTATTTATTTATTTTAATTTTCTTTTTTAAGTTAGAGGGAAGTGGTTTTCCCCCGCTCTAAGAGTGCTCCACCACCGCTCCATCACAAGTACAATTCATGCCAAAGACCCATAATAAAACTGTTTAGCATGTGAATTTTTGCTAAATATGCAAAGCAGGTACAACACCTATTCACACGCAATCACTCTCTCAATAATGCCATTTTAAAGGTGAATAAGATTGTTTTATGTCTCTTAAAACAGGTTTACACATATGCAAGGTCAAAAAACACTTTAGTTTTAAAGTGATTTAAATTAAAATAGATATAATTTTACTCAACTTTAATAGTACTACCAATATTTGTATTTTAAATTGATTACATTTAAACACATGAACCTCACCTGTGTTCCACGTAAAGTACAGGTCTGTGTTCAGAGGTGCTGTTGTCTGTGCTCTGGTATGACAGGCCTTTTTTCTTCACCAGGGTCTCTAAGTAAGCATCAATATCATCTCCCACATTCAAATCGTCCTGCCAATCACAAACCACACAATAAGTGCACATACATTCATACATACAGGCACACAAAACAGACCAACCGTTATAATTAAATTATTTTCAGCAAAAGTATTGATTTTTGAGGACAAAGGCAACATTACCCTAAAACACTGTAAGCCTATATCAGTGTTTCTCAACCCTGGTCCAGTAGGCGCTGTTAGGGGGCACCCAGGACCAGATTTGAGAACAACTGGCCTAGATAGATTGTAGAAAAAACTGGCACGTTAAAGAGCCACAAAGCGTTACCAAAGAGGTATCCAAAAAGGAATAGCTGCCTAGGTTGAAGCTAAAGAGTGACTTTAAGCCAATAAACTGAAACCCATTCTATGATATACTGTGATAATAATCATATAATGTAGATACATGACATATATGTAACATTATAACTTGTATCTGCTCAAAAGCTAGTGAGCAGTGTTAGAGAGAGAAATGTGCTTTTATGACAGCATACTAAAACAGAGGCAATGATAGTAGACAGAATTTATTATAGATTTGACACTGCATAAAGTTGCAATGCTATGTTTATGAAATTACAGTAAACTTTAAATTATTTGCCATAGCGAGAGAAAGTGGGAGCTTTTTCGTAACTGACACAGGCAACAAAAAAATTTACTATAGGTTACATTTCTAAAAAAAAAGCTGTCATTCTAATGTTATGTTTATGTTTTTTGATGATATAAACAACAAAATATATGCCAATACCTTCTGTAAGGTAAGTAAATTGGCCAATTTTCTGTCTCCCAAGTGGTACCGCTGCTGCCAGCTAGGGATGGCAAGGTTCATGAAAAAAAAACAAAAAACGTTTGGTTCGCATGTCTCGGTTCGGTGCATGCATGCGTCGCACGGTTTGACGGTTCATGACATGCGCAGACGCGAATTTGCGCGAATCGTGCCGCAGGATGTCTAATCGCGTCTTTGTATTGACTTAACATGTAAATCCCTCGTGCTTGACGCATCATTCGCGTAAAAGAATTGAGGTGTCTGCGGTGTAGAGTAAGTGCTGCAGATCACAATACTGTACGGATAAAAATGGCAAGTGGGAGAGAAAAGGAAAGCTGCCCGGTGCTGTGTGGGAACATTTTGGATTTCATGTTACCTTTGATGACAGCGGAAATAAAACAATAGATAGAACTGCGACTGTATGCAAGTATTGTGCAACACGCATCCACTATGCGAATGGCAACACTTTGAATATGTAATTTCATCTGAAAAGATACCATTTTGTAAGAGTTACACTGAAGTTGGCAGTTTGATAAATGCAAGATATTCTGCAATATTGTGTGCTAAAAAGGCACATACATTCATGTAGATGGCAATACACGTTCTCCTTTTTTGCCAAATAAAAGAAAAGCATGTTGAAAAAATCATGTCTTTCCTCTGCTGTATCAAAATCTCACCTAGCTTTCCTCAGAGATGTTCCCAATAATGTGCTTTAAGTCAAGTCAAATTAAGTTTATGCATGATTACATGTCATTATATAACTTTTTTAAAACTGTATCCTAAATTGTAAAAGAAAAAAAATAACAAGAACTGTACCGAACCGAAAACCGTGACCCAAAAACCGTGAACCGAACCGAACCGTGGGTTTTGTGAACTTTGCCACCCCTACTGCCAGCTTTAAGTCAGAGTATGATTCAGTGGGCTATATAAAACTTTTAACTGTCGGGAAATTACTGTACTTGTCTTTAAAGGTTTTGGCTCAATATACTTACCAGTTGATCAAAAATAGCCTTAAACCTACACACATTTTTTGTTGTCGTTTGTTTTGTTTTGTTTTATTTAGTAACTTTCAGGAGGGTGTAATCATTTTTGCTACATTTTATCACTTTTATAAGAAAATTGTATTTTGCTGAAATATTTTGACATTCTACTTGTTTCGTAATTGATCAAGCAGGCTTGTTGGAACATTACATCTAAAAAAAAAAAACTAACATGTCATCTACGTAAAGGGTAGTTGCTCAGTTTTAGAGGGGGTGTACCATTATTAATACATTTTTATGTATTGTTGTCATTACATTAATAGAATAATACATTATACCTATACTACACCTTATTTGTAGCAGGGGCATAGCTTCTGGGAATGCAGGTGCATATGAGCCAGAGCAGAATGGGGGCCTGCCGAGAGGGAACTTTTAATTGAAACACGGGAATGAATATAGAACCGTATCTTGTCCGACAGCTTATCAGAATTCTCCACCTGAGTCCGCTCTCTCTCTTTCCTATTACACAGCTGCTGTTGCAACAATTAAAATAGTTCAGTATTGGTCTTTAATGGCAAAAATATTTTGTTTTGTTTCTTTATTAAGTTAATTTAGAAACATGATTGGAACATGATTTAAATACCAAGCGACCAGCGCCAGGCAGTGAGTTGAGCATGTTTGATAATTTTACCCTTCTCAATTAAACAAGATTTGAGAAATAAAAAAAAAAATAAATATCTAATCATTTTTGCGAAGAGTGAACCTGAAGTGCACTCTAAAAGAGACATGTAGGCGCTAGCGATCACTTGCTTTTCTTTTTTTCTTATATGGAAAAATTTTCTTTTTCATAATTTTTTAACCTTAAAGTAAGAGTATACATCCAGGGATGCAAACAGAGGTATGGTCAAAAAGGAGTGAGATTATTGAAGCCTGTGCCCCCGCAGCAAATATCATATAATTACATTGCCACCAACCTCTGCCATCCAGGGCTCACCCTATACACACACACACAAAGTTCTGTATATGAAGTGTGGAAGTGACGTGTCAGCGAGACAGACAGACAGACGAGAGCTAGTTAAGTTAATTTCTTATTGTCTATTTTCAATCACAAACCTATTTTATAAACCATAATCTTTGCTCCTTATATTATATATCCTTACTATATATCCTTATATTATATTATATTACGCTCCGCGTAATAGTCTTGGAAGAACTATTGTTCCAGCCACCAAAGATAGATTTAGAAATAACCTGCCTGATTTATCTCAACTGCTCTGT
>JAUMHG010000019.1:1449654-1464687 GCA_032359395.1 Enteromius anoplus
ATCACTGGAAATCAGGTGTCCCCAACTAAGCAAGCCAGAGGCGACAGCGGCAAGGAACCAAAACCCCATCCATGAGACTTGGGAGAACCAGGCTTAGTTGGGTCCAGTTCTCCTCTGGCCGGACGCCAACCACCTAATTTCCAGTTCAATTTAAACACATGTTAGATTGTGTAAGGACTTATAGTGTGTGTGTGCAACTGGATCCGGTGATCAGAAATTAGCAGCACAGTAATTAATAACACCGTAAGCTATTTTAATAAAGAAGAACGAACAATAAATGAACAAAGTTTAAGGAATTGTAATAAATAAAGAATACGGTAATACTTTCAATAACAGCATTTTTTATTTTACAAACAGTTTAAATAGAATTAAACAAATTCCCTTTTATCAAAAAAAAAACAAAACGAGGTGCAATAGCCTAACAGAACCAGACTGAATGTTAGGCTGGCTAGACAGCTCATATTTCAATAAACTTTACAAAATCTGTGTGAAGGTATCTAATTTACCTACACTCTTTTATTTACGTCTTTATTTTCGTCTTATTTACGAAGTAGCCAGCCTTTGAAAAATTGTGACGTGGATGAAGTGGCTGGAACGCAAAGAGGTGTCCAAATGTCCGTTGTGAAACTTGATGTTTATAAACTAATTTCAGGAGGAGCTGCTGGCTTCGCATTTCTTAATTATATCATTATCCAATCAGAGCAAAAGAAGCCTCCTATAAAATCATATGAGTGCCTTGCCTCGATATCTTGTTCCTAGCTTCTCTTTGCCACCCCAAACTCCGCTCTAGTGCTACTATTCTCGCTTCGGAGGGAGCGTTTGGGGATCGGGCCAGACGCCAAGCTTGGTCTGCTTTCCGCAGTCAAGAGGAAAAATTCCTGATAAATCTGCCGAGCTGTGAGCCCTCTCTCTGAACAGCACGCCAAACATGCTTACCTTTTACCAAAATTAATTATATGTAAGTGCGAAATCGTAAAAAAAGGCCATTGAGGTTCCATCGAGAGCAGAAGTTTGACCTCGCAGATCGCTATACTTGAGAGACAGGCAGTTTCAAATACTGGAGTGGTTTTTGTCCCCAATCAATTTAAAGTGCTTCCACACAGCAGTTTTCAGCATTTTTGTCTTGTTCAGATGATTTATAAACGTTTTTTGATGATTCAAGCACGAATGAGAACCATTAACCAAAGGATATTCAAATCTTAAAACCGAAAGTCAAATACCCACCCAACGAACGAGTATTCGAACAATCGAATATTCTGGTCCAGCCCTAGTACATTGTACATTGTGTATAAAGGGGAATGATCCCGGTTCCGGCTGATCTAATTAATGCAGCCTAACAAGCCTTTAATGGATTTGATTAATAGAAGCATATTAGTGTGTTATGTGTAAGCCTGGTTAAAGAGATTTGTCTTTAATCTAGATTTAAAATGAGAGAGTGTGTCTCCCTCCTGAACAGTGTTAGGTAGATTATTCCAGTTTGGGTGCTAAATAGAAGAATCTGCCGTCCGCATTTGATTTTGATTTTCTATATATCAAATAGAAAGAGTTTTGAGAATGCAGTGGACGTGGAGAACTGTAATGTAAAAAAACGGCTTCCTCAAGTACTGAGGAGCTAAGCCACCCAGGGATTTATAAGTAATTAACAGGATTTTCAAATTTATACGATGTTTGCTAGGGGGCCAGTGCAGTGTTGGCAGAACCGGGCTAATATGCTCATACTTCCTGGTTCTAGTAAGGACTCTAGCTGCTGCATTTTAGACCAGCTGTAGTTTGTTTATCAAGCGTGCAGAACAACTACCCAATAAAGCATTACAATAATCTAACCTCGAGGTCATAAACGCATGAATTAAGATTTCTGCATTTGACATTGAGAGCATAGGTCGCAATTTAGATGTTTTTAAGATGGTAAAACACAGTTTTACATATGCTAGAATGATGGCTTTATTATTAAATATAACTATACAAAGTAAAATAATTAATAACAACAATAATATTAGATTCCTCAGATTCCACATATTCAAAGGTTGTTGTTTTTTTGACCCATGTGACGGGTTTTGTGGTCCAGTGTCATGAAGATATACTTAACAGAAGATCCACCATACTCGCATTAGACATAGTTAACAGAAGCTCAAACATAGGAACATCTGTTCTTGTGCATTAAGCAAACATGTTTCTGTTTACAATTTTTGATGTGCTCCATGTATGAACATTGATTTGCTTTCCAAGGATGAACAGAAGACTTGTGGGTTTGAAGCAACATGATAAAGTAAATTAGTTTTATTTTGGACCCTTCTTAAGGTGCTTTATGTAATTTATTTTACAGTACTAAAGCATAAATATACTGTAGTATGTATGTATACTTGCAAAAATTGACATGTTGTAATGCTTAAGCCTGTCAATGTAGATTTGAGATGTTCTGTATCTGAATATTTAAATATTTTGCAACTAAAATCTACAGTAACTATGTTGTTGCTTTCTTTATTATTATTTAGTGAGTAATTTGGCTCTTGTGAAGCCAGATAAAGCAAAAGCAGTGGAGAATTACTTGATACAGATGACTCGCTTTGGGCAGCTTGGAGGAAAAGTAAGAACTGAAATAAAGCTTCATTCATAATGCTTAATAATTTTAGAATGTGCGTTTTATAGCATTGGGTGTTGTATCTTTAGATTACAGAGGCTGGACTAATAGAGATCTTGGAGAAAGTCAGTCAACAAACAGAGAAGAAAACGACTGTAAAAGTAAGAACCTTGTGATTTGTAATAAAAATGCAGTATCTTCTCAAGATTGTAAAAAATTAAGTTTTATAAATCTGTAAACATAAGTGTCCAGTGAATGTCTGTTTTTCTTGTTTGTTTGTTTTTCACAGTTTAACCGACGACGGGTAATGGACTCTGATGATGAGGAGGATGACTGATATGCAGGTGCCAAGAGTCAGCTAGGCTTTCTGTACTCATGGTACTTTTGGTACTCTGGTCTGCTGACCAGGACATGACAGTGACTGACAGATCAGTTGCATTGCCCAAATTACAATCACAGCCAAAGAATTTTGATGTGCAGTGATACAGGAACTCTGTTACTGTTTGTCATTTTTAGTTTGGCAGATTTACTTCATTCAACACATTGCAGCAAAACTGCTACATTTTCAGAGACTTTTTTTGTGAATACAGTGGACAATTCCAATCTGTTATCGCAATAATTGGAACTTACCCCCTTATCTTTGATTGTGTGGACTTATTTTGAAGAAACCTATATGTGCAACTGTTTACATAATAAAAGGCCTTAAACAAAAATTAAGAAATTCATGTTACCCTTGGTTTTATTGCTTGTAACCAAAATGCACTTCTCTGGGCCATGCCACAAAAATACATTTATTTGAGATTTGATGGTGCAAAAAATGTTTGAAAAGTTGACAACATGGAAAGCTATGAGTAAAATGTTACATCTTGTCATCTCTGAATTACGTGGCATGAACTCTCTTATTTTATACATATTACAAATCGGGAATATATCACCACTTGCTCTGTAAGTCACAAAATATAAAAACTAAAATCCAAAACTTTTCAAATTAGAAATTATAGTTAGTCAAGATTACTTAAGGTTTTGAACAAGATGTTAATATTAAAAAACGTGTAATCGCAAGCATGTCACAGATATGAGAGTGTCAGTCAAAAATAGTGATTAAAAACATTTTTGTAAACCATACATTTAAAAAAAAAAATGTAGGTATTTTTTTTTTTATGTGCAAAAGTTTTTTAATTGTACTAGAACATTTTTTGTGGAATTTGAAAAGTTTGGACAGGACCCTTTTCTGTTCTTACATGAAAATGTCTGTGGAAAAAATGATGTGTGGAAGAACTT
Source organism: Enteromius anoplus (assembly GCA_032359395.1). Lineage (NCBI taxonomy): Eukaryota > Metazoa > Chordata > Actinopteri > Cypriniformes > Cyprinidae > Enteromius > Enteromius anoplus. Next base: position 1,453,514 of record JAUMHG010000019.1, read on the forward strand.
GGCTGGTCTGCACAGAGCAAATTCATGATGCCAGCTGAACCCCTCTGTTGTGACTTTAAATGCAGATCCAGAGCCAATAACTCATCACCAAACACCCATGGCTTTTTTCCTCCACTCTTTTGTATTGCTTAGAAGAGAATAAATCCTGTATTTGTAACTTTCTCAAGCTGAAAACTGACAAAACAGATGTTGTTCTTGAAATCAAATTTCATTTATTAAAATCCAGTAGTTTTTCAGTTTCTTACGATAACTCCATAACCTACCCAAAAGTCTGGGCAACATCCTTGATGGTACTTTATCCTTTGAAAAGCATGTGAACAATATTGTTCATTCTGAATACTTCCATCTACAGAACATAATCAGTCTCAGTGGCTGATTTTGACAAAACAACTATTAAAAAAATTAATTGAAGCTTTCTGGTTTGGAGAAAAAAACTGTAAAATTACACCCAAAAAGACAAACTTTCATCAAATAAATCAATCTTTTAATCAGAGTAAATTCACACCAGCAGTTTATATTGAAATATATTTATAAAGCATCTTTAATGATGCAAAACATATATTTTATCTTCCACTATGGATCTTTAGGGTTCATCTGAAATAGCAATGTTCTTGGGCAGCCCATCAGATCCCAACAAATGATGGTTTGGATCCTTCACCACACATGGCCCGGGACCAGCCTAAAAGCACATTATGCAGCAATTATGGTAAACAAGTCATACATTTTTTTTTTTTTTCTGACACAATATTTTTCTGATTCAATATAGGGTATATTGTTATATACAGTGAGACAAACAAGGGCCTATGTCCTCCTTTCATGCTCAATACAGAACAAGATGATGAAAAATGAAGTCTTACAGTTTAAGGGATAATTTACCCCAAAACAAAACTTCTGTCATTAATTACTTGCCTTCATGTCATTCCAAACCTGTGTTTATCTTTAGAATGCAAATTAAGTTACTTTTACTTGGAGTACTACCATGGTCAAGGCACAAACGTAACGTCCGAATGAAGGACATCAATAAAATATTGTAAAATAAAATAATTTTGTGAAGCTATGAAAATGTATTCAACAATTTTATTCCTCTACATCACCCTAATGCCATTATTGAGAGTATCACAATGTATGCATCTGGTACTGGTGACACAGAACATGCACTGTGCCTTGTATACGTGCAGAGGAAAGCACAAACAAACGACATTGTTAATGGTGGAACCTGTGGACAGTAGCTGTTAAATAAAGTGGGGGTTTTTGGGGGGTGGTTTTTGCACAAAGATGTATTCTTTAAGGCTAGAAGGTGCTCTCGTGCGGAAACTTTCCAAAGCAACCCTTGTAATTCCCATAGCGGTAGCTGAAAAAACAGATTTAACTGCTTTCATCGATTTAACGTGAATAATAAACACACAGTATGACAATATACGGTTTATATTATCATAATTTTTTTTTATAATGAAGTATATAATAATGACATGCCTTATCACATATGAGAATACTTTGAAATACATTGTGTGAATTATTCTGTGTAAGAAGCCACATCATCTCACAGAATGATTCATTTCAAACACTCGAGTTCACAGAGAAGCTATGCAAATTACTTGGAGCCATAGTTTACTGACTGTTGTGTAGAAAATGCTGCTCCATCTGAAATCAGGTGATGGAGAGTAACAGGTGATTACAGAACCAGTACTGCACTACTATAGCACTACTATCATATTTGCTCTAGAAGTACCCTTGCTGTCTACTGGGGTTCAGAGAGCTTTTAGATAAGACCATTCATCTTCAGAACACAAATGATGCGTTTGGAATGACATGAGGATATGAAATGAATATCAGAATTAAAGGTTTTCTGTGAACTATCCCTTTAATAAAATACAGATTGCAGCCATTTTCAGACAATTACCTCAGTGCTGATAATATATCGTATACCCTTGGGCGTGGGATCCATATTAATGCCTCTCTTTAGCTCCTCGGAAAGGTCAGATGAACACACAGGAAGACCTTTGACAAACCTGCAAATTAAAATTGCTGAGCTTAGAGTTAAGATCATAGCATGATGCACCAGTGCCCTGTGAGAGCTGCAATTTTTATTTTAATGAATACTAACATCATGCCTGATTTGTAACTCACTCTTCTCTGCTGACTTCTGGTGGAAAGAAATCACAGACCACCTGTACAAACTCTGGTAAGTGGTCTTGTAATGTGTAAATGACAGCATTAGGGCCAGCATCAAATGTATATGCCACCTGAAACAAGGCAAAAGGTGCAAATACATCAGTTTACTTATATGCAGACATAATAGTATGTTTTGCTAGAATTAATCAATTAAATCAATTTGAAATCACTTAGCTATAGCATGAAAAAGGCCAATATAACAAATATTTAACTGTATGAAGGCACTGATTTATATATAATGTCTGCTGCTAGGGGTGGGTGTTATGAACAAAATCTTATTTCACAATATGAGCCATTTTATTTCACTTTATAAATATATCCCACAATATAGTTAATTTATTTTTGAAAAGGTAAATAAGGACTAGATGGCATACTACTTGATTTTCTGAGACCTTTTTTGCCTGATATGATGATTTCATTCTTGCTGGCCATGTATGTTCACAGTCTTTATCACCTTGAAGAGACACTTGTCAGGGTTATCCTCACATAATTTTCTCATGCCATTTTTCTTGTCTAGTAATCTTAAACTAAATTTTTTAGATATTTGGACTGGAAACAAGACAAAATTACTAAGAAAGAAAAGCTTTTTTATGCCGTGTAGCTATACATGACACAGATTGAAAGAATGAACGGTCCAAAAAAGGCAAGTAAATAAAAATGGGTCTTTAGTCTTATTTCTCTACCTTTGCCCCTATTTTTTTATTTTGCTCTGCTCTGTCTATGAGGCGCCGTACTCTGCTCGCACCAGTGCACAAGAGAGGCAGAGTGTGTTCACTACGCTCCGCGCTCAACTAAAGTTTTTTTTTTTAATAAATAATAATTATAATAGTAAAATGTCTCTGCGACACAACAAATTGATTATGAAAATATGAAATTGCCAACTCTTTTAGTACTTGATTTTTATCAGCTTAATTGACTCGTTGTTGCAGCACTTATGCTGGGTACTGGTCAAGGTGCACGGCCCATCTGTGGTTTGAACGTCTCTTGACAATGGTGTAGTCAAAAAACCCGGTACTCCGGTACCAAGACGGTACAAAAAAATGTAAAATGTAACGGTACCAGGTTTTCTGAAGTACCAGTGGTACCGAGCAACCCGGTTCTTGCTGCGCAACCCGAATGTTATGAGTACCGATCATGTCATAAAATGTGATTATTGTCTGACTCCAATCTCTGGCCAATTTATCGGAGCATCCCTAATTATAACTGTTAAAAACTGTGAGAAAGTAAAAAATATTGATATCTTAATTAGCTATTACCTGTTGTTTTCCATCTAGTAAAGTACATCTAGTAAAATACTGTGTTGTTAATTTGTCCACTACAAATTACTTACCATACCTATGCTTGTAAATAAAATCAGCATTTGTATTTTTTTTTATTCATTTCAATCATTTTATATAATTTTTTTATACATTCAATCATACATTGTATGCAAAGCATTGTCATTTTTTGTGTAAATAACACTATGAATTGCTGTGAAGTCCAACTGGATTCTAAATTACAAAATGTTTTAAAACTCAACCTCAAGTAAGGCTGTGCATGTGAATGATAATTGAATTCAATTATTTGCACAACCCTACACTCAAGGCATCCCAGGAGTATTTGATTTTCATTTTTCAGACAAATTCATTCTGAGTTATATTAAAAAACTGTCCTGACATATTAAAACATGCATTACACAGCAAGGGGGGTGAATAAAGGCCTCCTGCAACTAATGTGTTTTTGTAAGAAAATTAGCCACGTTTAAAATGATATGAACACCATTTTCACACTTCTTCTAAGTATTGTAGGCTGAAGCTGTTTCGACGGATGATATAGGACGTATGCATAGCTAACATATATAACTGTGTAAAATAACTTTATACACAGCATTTCCCAATGTGGAAGAGCCTCCCATAATTTAAACGCAGTAGCCTCATTAGGAAACACATGGATAGTAAACTCTCCTTACAATTCCTTTTAAAGCTGTTAATTACGTAAACATCATCTGCAGGGCTCTCAACTCTCAAGCATTCAGTGTGACATTCAATCAATTGACACTTTTCTCATGCTCTCACACAGTCAAAAGCATTTAAACTGTAATAAAAAGACTATTGGTATTTGTGTCTGCGCTTTTGAAAAGACCACCCACAGTCCTCTTCGGTGAAATTTGTTGGCTTTATAGTCAACATTGTTGTGTTTGGCTAATTTAACATTGGTTTCATCTGTCTGCCAGGAAATAATATTTTTGTTTAACAAAAATATTAAATGTGAGAAACTTAGAATTGATTACTTGCACTCACCCTGGTCTCCCCATAGTACTGGTTGTAGCGGTGCACTAGACTGATGATCTGGTGCGATATGTTGTTCAGGTAGAATATGGGGGGGTAGGTGTCCAGACAGATGGCATGAAACTGATTACTGTCTTTCATGGTAAGCTCACCAAATGCTGGAAAATCTCGTTGTCGTATAACCCTGATCATCTCCTCCATACGAGTGGGTACAACAACATCTGCCCGGTACTGTGGAAGAGTACAGTAGGAAAACATACTTGTCTAAAACACTATGTAAATTAAATCAACTAAAACTTTCTTGCACTGCATTGCTAGATTACAAAAGATGTAAATTAAAAAAAAAAAAGGTGTTAGAGGGTTACACCAACCCAGAGGTGAGCAGTGACTTTTTTAATAGGGTATGCTGTGTGCTAAGACTAAGACTATATAGCCCCAATCCCTCCCCCACCCCCATAATAACTTTAACATTGTGTATGAACAGACATGCTTGTAGTGTATGTTACAAATTTTCTTTGATTGAGAAAGCATAAAAATATGCAGTTACAATGTTTGTTTTTTTATCATTTCATCAATTTAGCATAAAACATAAATGTAATTTTCGACAATCAAGATCTCATAGCAACAGTGTATTTTTTCTGCTTGGGTAACAGCTTACTGTACCTCACAAATAAAATCAGCCGCATTACCCAGAAGCTTCCTGACTTTTCCTGACGTTTTAAGTAAATAATTGTACATACTTATTCTCAACACTTTATTAAGTGTTACCAAACCTGTAAAAGCTCAGTTCGTCTTCGGAACACAATTTAAGATATTTTGGATGAAAAAAGGGAGTCTCTTGCCTGTCCCATTCACTGCCAAGTAAATAACATTGTCAAGGTCCAGAAAAATATAAAAGACATCGTCAGAATAGTCTACCTGCCATCAGTAGTTCAACCATAAAATTATGAAGCTACGAGAATCCTTTTTGTATGGAAAGTAAACAAAAATAATGACTTTATTCAACAATTTGCCACTGCATTATCACCGTAGCGTCCAGAGTATAATCTCCAAAATCGTCTTGCCTTTTTAAACCTTCACAGTGTTATTTACTTGGCAGTCAATGGGGCAGTCACAAGCATCCTGGTTTTCATCCAAAATATCTTAAATTGTGTTCTGAAGACGAGTTTGGAACAACATGGGGTAAGAGATAAATGGCAAAATTTTCTGTTTGGGGAGGAGCAGCCCTTTTAAATTGTTATATCAGTAGGTGGCACCAAGTGACAGTCTTTTGAGTGAGTCACTGAATCACCCATCCATGAGTTGTCCAAAAATTCACACTTGCAGTCTTTGTACTTGTCCACCTGCCATTTTACATGACGTATTTCCTTAGAACATGACTTTGTTTGGATTTTTCCATTGGCAGAGCCATGATGTACAGGGGCCTGTTTCAGTAAGGAGGCTCAACCAACTCGGAGTTTAAACTTGAACTCTTAGTTGAATTACCAAAAGATTAAAAACTCTGTTTTCGGTTTCAGAACAGCTGATCTGAGTAAGGTCAATCAACTCTCAGTAGACTAATTCAGAGCTAAGCGTGTACACCGCGACTCTAAAAAGGCATTATCAATGGAGCCCAGATATTACGAGTCACCATGGCAACATCTAAAAAAAAGAGAGATCAGCATATTTTATTATGCAAAGTTATTGCAAATATGAGCACATATTTAACAGATACAGTTAGCGTGGGAAAACATAGCTGCTCAATTTAATGCATAAGTTTACATTTAAAGTATTGAAATATTTAAGTATAATAAAAAATAAGCAATGTAATGTGTGACGTTTATTGACTTTCACTTGAAAAAGTTGGAAATTGGCCGTAATTTTATTTCAGATGAAATTGGATTAAATTACATAAAATAATCTACTGCATAGTTTCTACAACAAATTTGACAAAGCAAGAGTGCATATAACCATAACTTAATGTTCAGTGGAAATGTTTAATGTAAGGTTCCCACTTGTACAAAAGTTGATCAGTTTAAGATAAAATTTCACAAATTGAGTTTTTAAAAGATTTAAAAGTGCACTTGTGTGTCTGCCTTTTTATTGATCAAGTGTTAGAGGTTGATATGACATTTAGAATGTAAGCAGTACTAAAAAATAGTTTTTAGAACGAGTAATAATCCCAATAATCTAGTTACAGTACATGTCCCTGTTGAAGGTCAGTGTATTGAAACTAATTATAATTTTTTTTGCAGTAATATGAAAGGTAAAAGTTAAAACTATGTTTTTGAATCGAATTGTAATTGTAATGTAGTTGCAATCCTGCAGGTATTAAAAAAACATGGCAGCAGCTGAAAATGAAATGTAAAAATATAATTCAAATCAAGTAAGCATGTCATGGATTTTTTTTTTTTTTTTTTTTACAAATACACACAGTGCATACAATGGCCTTACTTACTCCGCATCCCCAATACAGAAAGCTTCCATTAGCAAAGAAACATAAAGCTGCACATAGTATCTGCTCTGATGTAAGAGAACGGACACGATGGGTGATGTTAGTGATGTAAGGTTGAATTAGATTATTGATACATGTAATTTGAAAGCAACGAAAAACGGTAACGCTCAAACAAAAGTGTAACGTTATGGGGAAAAGACAAAAAAAAAAAAATCACTCTGGGTATCAAAATCCTTGTCCGATGTAAATGTAATTCTCTTCGAATTAATACATACTTCTCATCTATGGGATCCTCCAAAAAAGGACAAGCCATTCTCGTAACTTTGTTCTTTGTGTGACTAAAATCTGGGCAATGAATGACTAAGGCTAAGGCGAGAAACCGACAGAAACTCAGAGTTTAGAGATTAAAACCTGCTCCTGACCAGGTTAGGTTCACAGAGTAAGTTACCACGGTAACTGACTGAGTAAAGTTACCTCTCAGAAACAGGCTTGACTTAGCCTGCTTTCTCAAGACAAACCTGCCATATTGAAACAGAAAACCCAGAGTTTCTCTTATTTCAGGGTTCACGTACTCTGAGTTTTCACTTAACCTCCTTTCTGAAACGGGCCCCAGGTAACTCAACATAAACTTGTTTTTGTTTTCATTCTGAAGATCATGAAATCGGTGATAACCTTTGCTAATATGCAGAGTACAGGTAGGTCACTCACAGAATGTAATCTGTCACAGATGGCAAATTACATGATGAAACTTGTTGTTAAAAACAATCTATTAGATTTATTTAGGTAATGTGCTCTGGCTACTTAAATATGAATCGCAGTATCGGCAGTGTTTAGTAACTTGCCAAATAATTTTTCTCATGCATTGTCTAACTGAAAGGTGCTTTCGTCATAGACCACACATTTTTAGATGTGATGTGAATAACTACATTTGTATCAATAACATTTTAAAATACTCACAATCAAATTATAGTGTCTTAATTTACTATATGACGTTACATAGCATAATCAGAATATTATATAAATCACAAAAATTACTTCCCAGCACTGTTCACAGAACAACATCACTTGCACTTGCTTGTGTGATATTGCTAAAATGCATGAAAAGAAAAACAAATAGAAATGACAAAACCTTCAGAAGTTTGCTCGTCTCCACACTAGTATGCATTCCAGATGTGCTCCCAACAGACTTTTGATCAGTGCTCACCTGAGAGAAAACATATACATATCAGATACAGAAATGAGTAGCTGACAAAGAGACATTAGCCTTTTTACAAGATCTCAGGGTAAATTGTTTTTATCTGTAGTCAATCAATCAATCACTTTTATTTATATAGCGCTTTTAACAATACAGATTGTAGCAAAGCACTAAACATTATCAAATAGGAGAATAGAGTGACGGTAATGTATAATGATGAGATTAAACTATTTATTTTTTAAATGCGGAGACAGTCTCTGTAGTCAAAACGATGATAATCACTAGAAATTAGGTGCCATTTAGGTTAAACCGTGGCATTAGATAGGAATTTTTTTTTTTGCCCATCAAATGCACTAGAATTTTAAAACATTTTCTCTATTTAAACCCTTAATACTATGCTAATTGTAATATAAATAATAAGCATAGAAAAAAAAATATTAATGCTGTCTCTTCATCACTTCCCGAAATAAATGCGATTGTAAAATGTGCATATAATAATAATGATTTTATTAAATAATAATTAATAATTAATGTATATTATTAAAATTAATACTATAAAAATGTAAGTCAGCATAGTTATCAATTCACAATCAATGCACATGGTGTGTTAATAATCACAAAAAAAAATGTTGAAACTATTGAGAGCTCTATGAACCACGTGTCCACACAGCAGCGAGATCAAAGGGTGTCAAGCGGCTCTGATCTAACTGATCAAGTTGAGTGCTTTGTTGCTTGAGTTTAGTGTTCCGTTTGTTTTGTATGTGTGTGTGTGTCTGCGTGTGATTGGCTTTGTACTATTGTATTTGTATTATTCTATAGAAAGTTTGTTTAGAAAGATTTTTTTAATAAAACAAGACGTGAGCCTATTGGGAACAGGGGTGTATATGAAGGCAATTATATGAATGTGGTTTAAAAGCGCTTTTGAACTAGGCTAAGCTGCGTTGACGGGAGCAATACCACAAACATGGAAGCTGCTAATAGGCTAATTCTGTTATGTGAAACTATATTTATTTGCATTTCTTGGCAAATGGTTTTTCCATACAATTTTTTGCGACATTTGAAGTATCGAAATTTATGCGCTAATATTAAACTGAAAAATATTGTGTCGACATTTACAGAATTTATCGATAATTAGCATTTCCATAAGCTATATCACTAAAAGATTTCAAGCGCTAAATATTTTACTGCAAAAATGCCCTGGATGGAAACCTGGCTACTGGTGTGATGTAAGCAACACAACAACAAACGAAACTGATAATGGGTGTGTTAGATTTATAGTGTGTATATAATGCTGTTTTTAGCGGGACTGAGGGGCCCCCAAATCAAACTTGGCTTAGGGCCCCATAAATGCTGATGCTTAAATTAAATTCCTTTAGGTTTATCTTTGCACAAATATTTAATTTTGCAGACCTTTGTGTCAATAATAATATTTTTTTTTGTGAATTGTTTTTCTTATTTATGCAATCACGTTTCTTTTATTGCACAAAGCATTAATGGCATAGATAGAAAAGAAAGAAATTAAATTTAAATCTAAAATGCTTTCAAATTTTCATGTACAGTAGATATTCTTAAAAGCAGCATTAAAGTGGAATTATCAAATATAAACAATAATAATGATATAATAATAATAATAATAACAACAACAATGAAACTGTATATTATGAAAAAAATTTATTATATAGTACCTTTGTGGTCATGTGATTAATTTTTTTTTATAAGAAGCAAAGAAAAATGAAAAACATTTGTTTTTGTTTAAATAGCACCTATTACTCAAAATCCACTTTTACGTAATTTGGACAAATGTGTGTTGGTTGTGTGTGATCACAATCACTGATAGAAAAATCCACAGACTAATTTATATCCCTATTTAACTAAATTAGTCTGTTTTAGACTCTGCCCATGGCCGTTGACTTGCATTATAATTTTTTCTGGGTATATCTTTTGATTCAGAGATAAATTTTGTAAAATAAGTTAATACGTTGGTGAATAACTATTTTCTACTACTTAAGCTTACTACTTTTCTATTTCTTAAACAGAAACAATTATCTCATTCTATTATTAAAATTATTTAGAAAATCTAGTGATACATTTTTTTAAATAAACTTTTAAACTCATTTTATATGCATCCTCGAAGATACAACTTGTTCAATTAAAAAAAATAAATAAATAATAATAATAATTCTAGCAGTATTTTTAGGAACATTATTTCTATGTGGCTACCATTATAAAGATTACATTCTCACACTCACCACTAGAATCAATACTCGAAGCTCTGGCCAGTACGACTCAGATTCCACTTGTTCAGCGAGACTGTCTTTCCCATCCGACCGCTCCCCCAATTTCCACTGGACAAAGCCACCATACAAACTCCTGCATGCACTGCCAGAGCCCTGTCGTGCAACTCCAGACAATTGCTCGCTTTCCACACCAAACAACTGTGACAGCGTGTACACTAAAAGATACCAAATTTTCACATCACCATCATCATTATTAGGAGAAAAAGATGTTCCCCACACACTGTAATAATTTACAAGTGAATCTGCTTAGTGCTGGCAGACATTGAAGATCATGAGGAAATTACATCACTCCCTTCATCATAAATTCTTTGAAACATCAGGCTACTTTAGCAAAACACTTTTGATGTATAAACTTAAGGTGATGATCATAGGACTTTTCAGCAGGGAAACCATCCCCAAAATTACAGGCTGCTGCATCCAAAACAAGCTTAAACACCAACAACAATGCAGGCACTGCGTTGCAATTGATGTTCATGGCTTTATAGAGCGGGTAATATGACTTTTTATATCCTATTTGTAGTTTGTAATGTAGCTGTCCTTCAAATGTAAACAGCAAATTTATTAATCCATAAAGTGCATGATTGAGAAAGATTTTGTCTATCAAAACAAAGGTCAACTCAGATTCTCCTTAACTTATGTAATGCATAGCTGATATAAAAACTTGGAAGTCAAGTAACTTCTTACTGTTAAATTCTGACAAAACAGAGGTGTTAATTATCTGACCTAAAAAACCCCACAGGTAATAATCTAGAAGACTGTCTAACACTTGATGGCTGCTCTGTCAGTTCTTCTTCATCAGTTAGGAACCT
>JAUMHG010000019.1:1472072-1482231 GCA_032359395.1 Enteromius anoplus
AGACTCGAAGACGAACGGTCTCTCATGCGAGATCCCATATGTAACGTCGAAGTGATTCGACTGAAAGGGTAACTACACTTTTTTTTTGCACAGGAATATTAATATTATTGTAAAGGGTTTATGGTGACAGTAAAAACGACAGATTTGACCTTCTCAATAGGGAAAACCACAAACAATCAAGAATGCATGATTTTATGGTGTCATGGCGATCAAATAAAAATATAAGGTTATATTGGAAGTCAATGGGCCAAAAAAGGCCATAGCCAGTGAATGAGGAAGAAAAAAAAAATTATTCTGATGCTGCAAAAAAACAAACCATGCATCTTACATGTTTAGTTAATGTTTAGGGGAAAATCTGATGTGTAACATATTTAATCCATGCATTAGGATCAAATCTATCTCAATGTTAATCACATTAAAAGCTGCTCAATTAAACTAGTGTACTGTTTATTTGCATCTTTTTTTTTTTATTAAAAAAAATTTAATAAAAATAAAAACAGCTATATTGTGATTAATAATATATTAATTATTGTTTAAAAATGGACTGGAGGAAAATATGCAACGTTATCTTTAACTCGATTTTTCTCAAAATCATATCCGCTGACTCTATTGCCTTCAAATGGCTGTAGCTCAATCATTTTTGTCTGATTCCAACAAGTCATATATAATTTTGAAGGTATTTTAATGGTGAATGTGAAAATACTATTTTTTCTTTTAATTTGCACATTCCGACTCATTTTGCCAGCACTGGTCACATTTATTTTTTATAATTATTACTTTATTTTAGTAATAGGTTTTATTTATTTTGACATTTCTCTCTTTTGTCTCAAAAAGGTTAAAACATATGGTAATAAAAAAATAGATAAAATGGAATTATGAATGTAGCAAATGTTTTAGGAGGTTATGTACAAAATATGGAGACAATAGAAAGAGTTATGAATGTGCTATTTTACAGATGTTTTGTATTGTTCAGGTGGAATATAGCCTGATGGATAAAGCTGTTCTTATGCCATTCAGTGGTGATTTGTCTGTGTTGAAATGCAAGAACACAAACTGTTTTCATATGTTTTCGTATTGAAGGTCAAAACAGATCTCAATAAGGCTGATTCATGCATATGCAAGCTCTTGTTTTTTTCTTTGTAAGATGGCAGAAGTGATGCAACTGGAAACTAACTTGTGAGCTTGCAAAAAGTTTCTCATGCACACGTTTCTCTTAAGAATGCAACAGTTTCTCGTTTGTACGACAACAATTTCTCGCGAGTAAGCGAAACGTTTTTCGTGCACACGTGAAAGTTTCATTTTCTATTTTTAGCAAAGGTCCCTTCAGGGGACCTTCATAGTTTCTGGGTCAATTTGACAAGCCTATTTTTATGTTCTGAAGAGACTCTACATATCCAGCATAATACAATTTCTTGATTGTATTTTGTCGTTTTCGTGTTTTAATATTATATGAAGCAAAAAACTAAAAAAACAAACACTAATTTCTTCAAGTTGTGTAACTTTTTTCTCATTTAGGGTCATGAACATGCATACATACTTATATAATATAATATTTTTGGTAGCATTTTATTTTACAGTACATGTACTTCCCTGGCACATACATAAATTTCTTGGTACTGTACTTGTACCACAAATGAGTGGTAACACAAGGTACTTATCTGAAGTGTATGCACATGGTAACAAATAAGAAACATGGCTGGACTTAACAGTACATGCATGGTAATTAATTTTAACATGTACGGGCACTACCTGTAAGTGACAGGTAACAGAAGCTGCATGCCAACTGCCATCAATTTAAAAGGTATTCACAGCATACCATCAAAATAAAAGTTTGGTTAAACTAAATACGTTTTACCATTACTATTATTTAGTAGAATGTATGTGATAATACTTCTGTTGAAAATAGTAATAAAACTTTTTTTATAAATAATCACACAGTATTTCTTCCATGTTTTCATTTTAATAGTAAATCTCCTTTATTTACCAAAATATAAAATGTTTAAATTTCATTAAATTAAAAGACAAATAAAATTGGGGAGATTGTTTACAGTTTTTCCTACTTTTATTACTTGCGGAAAACTTGAAACAGCATTTTAAATAAATATAAAGAATAGCATTGATTTTTGAACATTTTTTTTGTTCTTTATTAATGAAAAAATTTGTGTTTTTTTAAGCATGTTTCTGGCTTTTGCTTTGATACCAAAGTTGGTACCAAGAAGAACCATGGATTTTCACTGGTATCAGTGGCGAATACAGAAATTGTTAATCATGACAACACCATGACAACACTCCATACAAGTATAGAAAGCCTTGTGAGAAAAGCAAATATAGAATGCTTACTAGGAAAACATCAATTTTATGCTTTGAAACAATTTGAGGTACACTCACCTCTACTTTATAGATATTTGAAGGGTGATCTCTCCGACCACACAGCTTAATGACTGGGCTTTTACAGCAGCTGTCAGGAACCGACCGACTATCAGCCTCGCGAGAGCGGATCCAAGCACTCTCCATCCAATCAGACGAGCTGTTACTGCCACAGCACTTGAACTGACAGAAACAAAAGCAATCCTTAGCCCATAGGAATAACTTTTAACGAATTAATTTTAAAGAACATTGTTGTGAATCACTGCATTAATAATGATAGTTCATACCTTCTCGCATTGAACCTTTCTACACAAAAAGTGACTTAGAAAATTTAGATCAATATATTGCAAAAACTCCCACAAGATCCAGTTCTCAAATGTCTTGTGTACAAACGCTCTGTATGTTTTTATGACCTTGTTTTAGTGACTTCAAAATGTTAGTTTTTCACTAATTCACTAACCACACACACTGCAAAGATTAGATGTTTCTTGTCTAGAAAATTCTGAAATAAAAAATAATTTTCTAGATAAGAAAAAAATATTGTTTTATTTTTGGAAGAAAAAAAAAAGAAAGCTAAAAGTAATCAACTTTTTGCTTAGAACAAGAGCCAGACTGACAGCAGACATGTGCAGTGTGTTTAATTTGCACAATTTGAAGAGTAATGGAAACGCGGCTAGTGACAGCTGAGTATGCTAGTGAGAGAGCAAAACTGCTTCAAGCATTTGGTGGGGGTGTTTTGGGACATGAAAAGTAAACAAACTGAACTGGAGATATTTGCTATGCCGTTTGATGTGGAACCATCTGAAGTAACTGATAACCTACAACATTAAATAATTAAGCTGCAAAGCAATGACAAACTCAAAACAATGTACGACAACCTCCCTCTGCATGAGTTCTAGGAGAAGACATGCACTGAAGTTTGCATTTCTGTTTAAGATAACCTACTGCTGTGAGCAGTTCTTTTCAAAACGGACTCTTGCAAAGACCTGATTCTGCTCAAGACTGACTGACCAAAACTCAGAAAACTAGCTACGAGTTGTCATTCTCTGACAACAGACACCTCATCAAAGAGAAGCAGTTTCAACCATCATAATAGACAGTTTAGTGATATACATGTTCAATAATTTAGTATGGCCCTTAACAGGAAGTTACTTAAATATCAATGGCCCGTTATAGAAAAAAAAAAGTATCCCCCTTTTAGGTATAATCCTTTTCTATTCTTAACCGTTTTAAACTCTTACACCTATTCATCTAAAATACATTTTTCTTAAATCAAGAAAATATGTTCCAGAGGCTGTACTGTAAAAAGAATACATCAATTAGCGATGGATTATAAATATACTTAATTATAATGAAAACATCAGAGATTGCTTGAATGACACAGATAATCTATACATAGTTCCAGTTGAGTGTTTATCGTCTTTGTTTTATCATTCAAAACATGTTTATCTTCTGTTTACTCAGTTACAGAGATAGCACTGCCACCAGACTTTCCTGTATTTTTTTGGTGCATAATAAGTAGGGCTGTCCCTGGTCAATCAGTCGTTCATTTTAAGCATTAGTTGACTAATCACACATTTATTAATAAATCTTTTTAAATCAAACCTTTAATTGCCAATAGCCTAATAAGCAACTTAGTTGAATGACAGTGCCAAATAGCATATTCTCAACAAATAATTTTGCTGAAGATGCACCAGTCTCCAAATTTTCGCTTCTGAATTGCCTACACCCTACATGCAAGTAAATACTAAATAACAAATGCATTTAGAAAATAGACAGTTGTCTCACCTCTTGCTGTAGTTTGTCCACAGCCTTTGTTACATGCTCAAGCTCAGGCTGATGATATTTCTGAACCATGGTCTCCTTCAAGTTCTCCTTTAGTTCCTCATTCAGCTACAATATTCACAAAGCATGACAATGAAATATACAATATCACAGGAAGCAATTAATGAAAGAACAAGTAACTAACCTGCTGGTAATAAATGTAAGCCAAAACTCCAGCCAGGATCTCCAGCAGGAAAATGCACAGCAGTAAAACAAAATACTGACAATAGGAGGAGAGAAACAATGCATATTAAACCACTTATACTTACTGGAAAAACATAACTTGAATAAGCTGGTTGTGATGATAAATAATAATAATAAAATGAAAAATTTTCAGATTAAATGGTTTTTTTTTTTTTTTTTTCTCAAATGTCACAATCTAATGCATAGAATTATGGGATAGGCATCAGAGGACACATTTCTGCTGCCTTCAAAAATGGATTTTAGGAGTTCAGCTTTAGTGGCAGTCACATGCAAATATATTTGATAATTATAAGCAAGATCCATATTTGCTTTTTCTTTTGGAACATATAAATAAATGGCCTTTTTTATAATGAGGAAGATATTTTAAGCTTTCATGCTTTTTATTTCAACGAAATAATGAAGAATTTCCAATCAACAAAAATGTGTACGAAACTGCCTGGAATAAGAAATGTGTCTACTGTCTATATCATGCTAATGCATGGGGAGAAGGAGAGCTTGAATAGCAAAAGACTCTCCAAGGACCACAGCTGGTTGTAGGGTCTAAAATAAATAAATATAGTCAAACAGCACCTACATCACCACATGTTGTTTGGGAGGATTTCAAACGGGACTGGTATCTATGGTCTGATGAAATTTAAAAATGTGCTTTTTAGCAGCAAACACTCAAGATGGGTTTGGTAAACACAGGGATAAAAGTGTCCCACGTTTACAGTGAAATATACTGTTGTATTTTTTATGTTGTGGGCCTTTATTTCTGCTGGATATCTTGTTTAAAGGCATAGGATTTTATCCAATATCTACAGATGAAAAAAGTCAATAAGTGACTGACTCTGTTAGAAATCTTATAATGGGTCATGTTTGGATCTTCTAACTGTACCGTGATCCAAACACAGACTTCTAAAACAACACAAAAATTGGTCACTGATCACAAAACCAAGCTTCTCCTATGGCAATTTCAGTTCTCTGACCTGAACCCTATAGATTATGAGTGGGGTGAACTGAAGAGGAGAAGTACACATGGAGCTGAGAATCTAAAAGATCTGGGGTGATTCTGGATGAAGGAATGGTCTCTGATCTCCTGTCAGGTGTTCTCAGGAATTATAGGAGACAATTTAGAGTTGTTAAACTGGCAAATGGAGGTTTTTAAAAAGTATTGAATAAAATGATGCCGTTAATTGTGGCAATGATTATGATGCTGTTTCATAATGATATTTCCTCACCATTTTATATTCTTATTATGCAATAAATGATTAGCTTTTTATGATTTTTTTTCTTTAAGTTATAAGTTCAAAATAATTAACAATGCAGATTTATTTTCAGCACCTTCTTTAATCATATTTACAATATTTTTGGCCATGACTGTACCTATGTAAAAAGGAAAATTTGATTTCTCATGACATCCCTATTCCATTTCATTTATACAGCTTTAAAACGCTTTGTATAGACAGGTAAAAGTCTTTCAATTCTTGTGCCTAGGATTTTCTCCCATTCTTCCTTGCAAAAGGCTTCTAGTGAAATATTCTTTGGTCGTCTTGCATGCACAGCACTTTTAAGATCTACCCACAAAATTTTAAAGATGTTTAAATCAGGGGACTGAGATGGCCATTCCAAAACCTTCAGCTTGCGTTGTGAGGTAATCCATAGCGGATTTCGAGGTATGTTTAGGACCATTGGCATGTTGTCCTGTCCTTTTCAGTTTTAGCTTTTTAAAAAAAATTTTTTTTAAAAGATTGTGCGATGTTTGCTTCCAGAATTTGCTGCAATTTAGTGGAATCCATTCTTCCTTCCACCCATGCAATCTTTCCTTGCCACTGGCTGCAACACAACCCCAAAGCATGATAGATCTACCCCCATTCTTAACTGCTGGCAAGGTGTTCTTTTCATAAAATGCTGCTCCATTTTTCTCCAAACATACCTTTGCTAATTGTGGCCAAAGAATTGTATCTTAATTAGTCCACAGCACTTGTTTCCCAAAACGCATAAGGCTTCTGTAGATGTTATGTTGCATACTTCTGATGTTGGATTTTACAATGGCGACGAAGGTGAGGATTTCTTTTGCTGACTCTTCCATGAAGGTCTTGTCTGTGCAAGTATTGCAGCACAGTGGAACGGTGCACCACCACTCCTGAGTCTGCCAAGTCTTCCTGCAAGTTTTTTGCAGTCAAATGGGGGTTTTAATTTGTCTTTCTGACCAACATACGAGCAGTTCTCTTCAAGAGTTTTCTTGGTCTTCCAGATCTTATCTTGAGCTCAACAGTTCCCCTGAACTGCCATCTCTTAATTACATTTCTCACTGTGGAAACTGCAAGCTGACAATGCTTTGCTATCTTCTTGTACCCTTCTCCTGGATTGTGGGCATCAATACCTTATTTACACAGCTGCATGGTTGTTGAGTATCCGCAAGTGTGTGCACAAGGTTTGAATAGTCAAAGTATTTGTAAAGCTTTAAAATTGGCATTTACTAAGGACAGCTGTTGCCATGCATCAGATCTAACAAACTGATTAAGGTCTGAATTTGAGACTCTCAAACTCCTGGGTGCTCAACCTTTTGCCCAGTGCCGCAATAATGTTTTTATTTTTGTTCAATTTATGGCATAAGAAGTAACTATGCATCAATGTTTGCTGAAAATATTTTCAAGAGAGACTGTATTAACATCTTTTCAATCAAAACAATCACCAAAATCTGTTATTTATCAAAGGGTGCCATATATGGATGCTTAGATAGGTGTCGTATTCCAATAAGTAGATGGGGATTAGCTGAGCTTGACTAGCGTGACCTGTCAGAACTAATGTTATGCTCGGTTTTGTTGCATCGAGTGGGAACATAATTTCTGATTATAAAAAGACTTCGTACTGATTTTTTTTTGTTATGAGTCACATTGACTCATAAAAAATCACCTTGAGAATATGACCATGTCTTCACTCATGGTAAGAGAAACAACAAGCGCTCAACTGGTGGGTCGCGACCCAAAAGTGTCTATTTTTTCCTCTGATGCAAGACTTTTATTTTAAAAGACGTGCATGAAAGTCTTTGAAGCTTCTTTCAGACTCAGTTTGAAAGACAGCCTGGGAAAAACTGTCCCGATTGAACATGTGGTCAGATGACATCGGCTTAATGTCAGTTTCATTGTTCTTTCATTATTTTGTAACTTATGAAATAAGTTAATACACATTACGGTGTGTGTTAACTGGGAATGATTTGCGTAAAAGTATAATATTTGTTCTATTCAGGAGCAGTTGACTGGAGGAAAACAAAGCTAGAAGTGCTTTGTTTAGCTTGGCGGGAAAATATGCTTACTTACAGAAAAGCATTAAAAAGGGCTAGATCCGATTACTTTTCGTCTCTATTAGAAGAAAACAAACATAACCCTTGGTATCTATTTAATACAGTGACTAAATTAAAGAAAAATAAAATATTAACAGGTACTGACTTTCCACAAGACCACAACAGTAATGACTTTATGCAATATTTTACGTCCAAAATATTAATAACCAATATTATAAGAGATAAAACAGAAACTGTGCAGCCCTTCAGCTATAGTATCGCATCAGTGCAATGTACATCCCCTGAGGAAAAATTCCACTCTTTCTCTACCATAGGATAATTGTATAAACGTGTTTAATCATCTAAGCCAACAACATGTATGTTAGACCCTATTCCATCTAAACTATTAAAAAAGCTGGTTTCACAAGTCATAGATCCTCTTTTTTCAATTATTAATTCATCACTATCATTAGGATATGTCCCCAAAGCCTTCAAACTGGCTGTTATTAAGCCTCTCCTAAAAAAAACTGCAACTTGACCGCATAGATTTAGTTAATTACAGACCTATCTCAAATCTCACTTTTCTGCCAACGATACTAGAAAAGGTAGTATCCTCACAATTGTATTCCTTCTTAGAGAAAAATGGTATCTGTGAGGATTTCCAGTCAGGATTTAGACCGTATCATAGTACTGAGACTGCTCTAATTAGAGTTACAAATGACCTGCTTCTATCATCTGATCGTGGTTGTATCTCATTATTAGTGCTATTGGATCTCAGCACTGCGTTCGGCACTATTGACCACAACATTCTCTTGAATAGACTAGAAAACTCTATTGGCATTAGTGGAAGTGCCTTAGCTTGGTTCCGACTTTTGTACGACCCTCGGGCTGGGCTCGGGCCAATTTTGACGTCATAGTGCAGACACGGGCCGGGCCTCGGGCCTGTTTTAGGCTTCCCATAATTTTTTGATTTTAGACATCCATCAATTAGTGATTAAAAGATTGAATTGAAAATACAGAATTTAAAGCTGTCTATTAATATATTTAGAATGTCTTTTTCGCTTAGTTTCGTCTCATTTTGTGAAGCGCTGTTCCAGACGAGAAGGCAGAACGCACTTGTTTTCTTTATTTTATAAAATCAGGTTTACTGTCAGTGCACACAAATAAAAGTAGACCCTTTACAGTTCTGAATGAAGTATTACTCCTACCTTTATCAGTGAAAATTAAGGCGAAGGCTATAAAATCCAAGTGCTGGTTGGTGCCTCTCTGCAGAACGCGCTTTTATAGCGTCACTCTCTGCACAAACCATCATGGCGAACATTTATTCTTTTACTGTTTAACATTTAAATATTGTTATGTTTAAACTGTTTTAGCGTGCCTATCGATTTTTTAAGGCAAGTGGTGATGATTTAAAAAGGCTAAACTGACCAGTCATATTTTATGATCAGTTCATGTCTGCTGCTCGCCGCTAAGTAATTAAAAAAACAAACTTATATTTAACAAAAAATGTCTAAATTAGCTTAATAAAAAAACGGAACAAAATATAATCATTCTGCCATTACACTCAAAATCGAACTATTTTAATAGCTGAAACAGCAGTAAAAGACGTTTGGGAGGGAAAAAGACGGGCTCAGTTCGGGGTCGGGCTGGTTATTCTGATAAGCTGTTGGACACGGCCCGGGCTCGGGCCTGAGCGTCTCGGGCCAGGGTCGGGCTCGGGCCTAAATTTGAGGCCCTTGCCGGGCTTTACTCTCAACCTCAAATGCATAAATGTTAATTCATCCGTTTATGACCTTGAGGTTAGATTATTGTAATGCTTTATTACACGGCTCTCTGGAATGCTCGATTCTGATTGGTCAGTTGAGACATTTGCAGGTTGGTTCTTTTCGAATAATAACCGCTCCAAAGTAATAACGCATAGTCGGTACTACTTGTATGTTTGATATCCCTCCGCGACAACAAAGATTGCCGTTTGGCGCCATCTTGTGGCAAACACTTGACAACAATTAACAATGGAAAATTTAACCATTAATTTTAACATGTACGGTAAAAACAAAACGTTTGAACAGTGGATAGATTCGGACGAATCAAATGACTCCCGAATTAAGAAGAAAAAAACAAAATTGAACTACGAAGAACAAACAACGACACAGAGAGCTTACTGAGACTGAACTTGACAAAATAGAGCATGACAGCTACGAAGCCAACACACAAAAAAATACAGAATGGGCAATAAAACTTCTCACAGACTGGCTAAAAGAGAAAAAAATGGAGACAGACTACGACAAGTATGAAGCAGAGGATCTTAATAAGGTATTACGATCATTTTATGCATCTGTTCAAAGTGCAAAGGGTCGGATTTATTCAATAGCCAGCTATATGGCCATCAGGACTGGCATTGCCAGATATTTTAAACAGTTTGATATCCTGAAAAGTCCAACCTTCAACTCCAGCAATGCAGTTTTTAAATCTACAATTAAAGCCATTCGTAAAGCTGGC
>JAUMHG010000019.1:1508849-1525968 GCA_032359395.1 Enteromius anoplus
AAATAGGAGTACAAAGCTATGGAGCTACAAACACAGCACACTCCCAACAGATCAACAGGCAGGCAGGAGCAATCGAGCAGGAGGAGGAGCAATCGAGCAGGAGCCAGCGGTATTTCAGAGCTTCATGAACGAGATATTTCGAGACATGTTACATCAATTTGTAGTCATTTATATCGATGACATCCTGATTTATTCACCTGACTTTTCTGCCCATGTCTGCCATGTTCAACAGGGCCTGGAATGTCTGAGATCTTACCAGCTGTACATCAAGGGAGAAAAGTGTGAATTCCACCTTGATCGAGTGCACTTCTTAGGATACATTATATCATCAGAGGGAATAGAGATGGATCCAAAAAAAATAGCAGCGGTTCAAGACTGGCCAGAACCCAATACGGAAAAGAACTGCAACGCTTTCTGGGATTTGCGAACTTTTATCGTCGCTTTATTAAAGGGTTTAGTAAAATTTCGGCAGTTCTCACTTCTTTGCTAAAAGGAGCCAAAAGGACCATCCATTGGAATCCCTCTGCACAACAGGCTTTCGATCAGCTCAAACAGTCATTCTGCAGTGCCCCAATATTGAAACATCCTTACCCTGACCTACCTTTTGTTGTTGAAGTAGATGCAGCTACCACAGGAGTTGGAGCAACTCTCTCCCAGTGGCACGGAGATCCCTCCAAGTTACATCCCTGTGCTTATTTCTTCAAAAAGCTGTCTATCGCTGAACAAAACTACGACGTAGGAAATCGGGAGCTTCTGGCCATCAGGCTGGCACTTGAAGAATGGCGCCATTGGCTAGAGGGAGCACAACACGCCTTCACTGTGGTCACAGATCATAAGAATCTGCAGTACATCCGAGAAGCCCGTAGATTAAATCCCTGCCAAGCACGATGGGCCTTGTTTTTCACCAGGTTTGACTTTAAGATCTCTTACAGACCTGGTACGAGAAACACTAAAGCGGATGCTCTCTCCCGACTGTACCAACCTGATCCCGTGTCGGAGTCGCCTGAACCAATTCTGCCCAGGAAAGCCTTCCTTGCACCAATACAGTGGTCCATTGACACCCAGATCCAACAGGCCACCCAACAGGAACCTGTACCACCAGGAGGACCAGCTAATCGCCGGTATGTTCCACGCACTTTAAGAAAAAACTTATTGGATGCTGTACATACCTCTCCAGGGTCTGGACATCCAGGTGGTAAACGAACCCACGCCCTGCTTAAGAACCGGTATTGGTGGCCGGAGATGGCACGAGATACTTTCCGCTACGTCAAAGGATGTTCCGTCTGCGCTATGACCACTACTCCACATCGCCTGCCAGAGGGTAAGCTTGTACCACTACCAATTCCAGAAAGACCGTGGAACTCCTATGTTGTTATTTACCTGCTGAATTACATTTTGTGTTTGCTTCCCTGAACCGCTGAAGAAACCTGTTTAGTTTGAAAACTTTATTAAAACACTTATTTTGAACTAACCCCTTCTTGTCTGTATTCCCTGAGCGTGACATATACACTCACAATATCAACAAAACATTCTGCTTTTTGTAAATAAAGAAAATTAACAGGGAGCGTTCTCTACTGTCTCAGTCATGTCAAAAACAAGTGTTTTGTGATAAAGTTATCAGTATGAAACCAACACCATGTTAGTTTTCTTTGTTTGAGCTCATTATAGTTAATGTGACCACGCCCCCGAGCTACACGCGCTATTGTTATTACAATCATCCATGTGCGACGCACGCAACATGTACACGCCCACAACAGCGCCGCAAGCTCTGTAGAAAAGCTTTATTTAAGTTCACTTCGGCTGCTTTTCGTTTCTGGAAGAAGGCAAGCTGTGAGAAATAAGGTTTGCATTACTTCAGACAAAAAAGATTTGATGCGCGACTCGATTCAGGAAGAGATAATTTATACTAGTAAGTCTTTCTCTTATTATCCTGCTTGTGTTAGCTGTTATTGTTTTACTAACTTGTACACATTTCACTAGTTAGACTATAATTCCTGAGTAAATGTATAATCAAGTGAAACAATATGAAGTTTCATTAACGTCATCTAAATGTTTTACGATGCCAGGATGAGTACGAAAAAAGACCGCTGAAAGGAATAACAAATGCATCTTGGAAGCTGACCCACGGAGCAGATGGTTATAATGAGTAAGTAATTTCTATTTATCTTTTTTCCATTACTTTACATGGTGTTGTGGCATAAACCTGAACACATTTAGTAGTTGGGTTTTCCCAAACTATACTTCCTGAATGCTTGAAATCAAGTGAATGTGACAGTCAATATGACAGGCACTCCATTCACAGACTTCTACATTTCTTACGATGCAATGATGTTTCCATTCTCTGTATAATATAAAACATTTCAATATTAAAGTAATATGAGGAATTATGAGTATTTAGCATTAATATTCTGTTCACAAATCTATTTTATAATTATATATTTATAGATGTTTAAAGTCTTAAACAATAATATCTCTGATATAAAATACTCTTTTTATGATAATATAAAGCGTGCGTAGGGCTATGACTACAAAATCATTCTATATAAATATATACCCTACATATACTGATATCAGCATGCTCACAGATGTTTTGTTGTTTGTTTTTTAGTGATCAGACACCTGCACCACAGAGTCCTGTCTCCTCAAACTGAGTCTCTTCAAGCTGTTTATCTCTAGGAGTGCTGTACCAGCCTCAGATGTTTAACTACACTGAGATTCTATGGTAAAACAAGCTTTTATTTTTCTTGAAAAGAAGCAGCAAACACTTAAATATAAGATATTATGTAGAGGTTTCACTTCTTGAACAGAATCTGTTTTCAGGATTGACTCAAAGTCTGTACACATCTCTGTAGTTAGATCAGTGTGCTTAATAATGTGTCTTTGACCTTCATATTGTATATTTTAATTAGACTTTTTTTTTTCACTTTTTTTTTTTTCAATCTCCTCACATTCTTTCTTACCCGTCACTGTCACTAATGGGCCATTAGTGGAGGGGTCTTTGTCTAAACCAGTTAAAGACATTGTGGGTGATACCAATGGAAGATAATCTATTGAGAAGAATGGAATGAGAAATGGAGTCAAAAGCCGCACTCAGATCAAGAAGTATGAGGATGGAGAGTAAGCCAGAATCTGCCGCCATGAGAAGGTCATTTGTAATTTTTAATTAAAGCAGTTTCTGTACTGTGAAGAGGGCGAAAACCAGACTGGAATTGTTCATGCAGGTTGTTGAGGGATAAGTGAGAGTGGAGCTGTTTGGCTACCACTTTTTCTAGGATTTTAGATATGAAAGGTAAGTTAGAAATAGGACGTAGGTTGTTAAAATTAGATGGATCAGTGCCAGTTTTTTTTTTTTTTTTTAATTGGGGTTATTACAGCAGTTTTAAAGGATGTAGGACCTAATACTATTCGGGAGGCGGGCACACTCTGTCAGTTTAACCCTCTGAGGCCGGCCGTCACGCCCGCATTATTTATTTTTTAATTTTTTTTCAGTGTAAAAGACACTAATATAACTCTGTTGATTTTGGTCACACAAGTATTATATACCATTCGAATCTGTTAAATGTTTACTTTTTTTGAGTTTACTCTCAGTAACAACAAAAGTGTGTGCTTTTGCAAAATAAGGAAAATAAAAAGTGTTTTTTCTTTGTTCTCTCCGGGAACAGTTTTTAAAAAGCTGTTACTAAAATGAACTATAACTCCGCGGAAACATGACACACAGACATGAGAAACATATCTATAGAAAGCTTGAAATGTCTACTTTTAAATGCAGTGAGTGTACGTTGAAAACAAATATTCTTTGTTAAAGTAATGAGTAAGTAACCAACACTATACTGAGTTTCTCAATCTGATCTCATTAATTTTAATGTGACCACGCCCACGAGCTCCTTTCGCTTTGTTATTCGAATCGTCACGTGAGACGTGCGCGACATGAACACGCCCACAACACGCTCATGTGCTCAACGCGGAAGACAGGAAACAAAACAAACTGCGCTGACTTCAGCAAAGAAGATAACAGATGGATTTACCTCAAGATGCGGCGTGCGATTTGTTCCAGTCACTCTCATGAGTAAGTACTGTTTGTTTTTGTAAGAGTTTGTTTTCAGGATTGACTCAAAGTCTGTTCACATCTCTGTAGCTCTGTGCTCAATAATGTGTTTATTGTGTATATTTTAATTATACTGTGTTGTAAAAAAAAAAAATCATTTAAAAAAACAGTTGTTTCAATCTCCTCCCATTCTTTCTACCTGCCTTACCTGTCAGTGTCACTAATGGGCCATCAGGGGAGTGGTCTTTGTCTCTTCAGGTGAATATTAATGGGCCATTGTCACACCTCCGCATACAGGCTTTAGTCCTCAAAACATGTCTTTTAAAAATTAAAACACTATATTGTTTTCTGTGAATAATTAATTTAAAATTTTAAAATTTAAAATGATACATCGTAAAAAAGAATGGCATCTACGCTAATATTAGTCTCTCTCTCTCTCTTATTCTGTTCCCCAGTCCATATCCATATCCAGATCAGATGGTGGATCAGCACAAAGAGATGATCTTCATTGAAGACAAGAACACCTAGATGAGCTCTGTGTACAGATCGCCAGAACCAGATGGACACAAACACACACACACACTATAATGCCTTTACACAATCTGTGCTAAAAATGTAACTGGAAATTAGGTGCTGGGCGTCCAGCCAGAGGAGAACTGGTCCTAACTAAGCCTGGTTCTTCCAAGGCACCCCCCACCCCCTTCTCTAATGAATGAGGTTTTGGTTCCTTGCCGCGGTAGCCTCTGGCTTGCTTAGTTGGGGACACCCATTTCAAGTGACTATCGTCACCTTGACTACAGACACCGTCTCTGCATTTGATAAATAAATAGTTTAATTCTCGTCATTATACATTACTATAACTCTGTTCTCTTACTTGATAATGTTCAGTGCTTTGCTACAAACTGTATTTTTAAAAGCGCTATATAAATAAAAGTGATTGATTGATAGATGGCTGCAGAGCTCCACTATTGGCTATTTGCTATTTTACTAACTGAAAGATATTATTTCACAAGTTGATTTTGGTTGGAATCATATCAACATATTATGAAATCACAATTATAACCATAAAATTACCTTTTGTCTGAGTATGGCACTTTTCTTCACACTCTTGTTCAGGTTTTCAGGTAACATTCTAATCATAATCTAACATTAGGTAAAAATTTGAGTTCATTTCGAAACAGCATTTTTCAAAAAATCTTTCACTAAACTATGTCGAATGATCCATGTTATCCCCATGAATAGAAATGTGGGTCTTTTATAAACTTTGAATAAAACGCTGTTCCTTTTCAGGAACTCGAGCTGCATCAACGAGACGCTTTGGGAACGCCTTCAGTGTGACGGCTCTGAATAGTGTGTTGAATCAGCCAATGATGAGTTGGGACGTCAGTGGCGGGTGATGTCACTGGCCAGAAAGTATAAAAGCACATGGAATGCCGGCCGGCAAACAGCTTTCTGTCTTTTTAGCGAAAGCGCTCTGTGTGTGTAATTGTGAATTGTACTAGAATCAAAAAAGTGTCTGTGTGAAAGAAAAAGTGTGAAAGAAAACGAAAAAAGAGAAAACTTTAAGGGGTGAAAGCAGGCAATACAGGGCTTGTGCAAGCCCGTGTGAGAGATCAATTTCACCAAACAACTCTCACACGCTCTGTGTTGTCTGCTTGGGAGCGAAGCACGCTAAAGCAGCCCTCATACAAACTGATAGAGAGGGCTGCAGGCATTGTGAGAGAGTGTCGCTGCGTGTGCTTCGCTCATGGAGGGGCTCTCGTTTACAATGAGGGAGCCTTCATAAGCAATCCCTGCGGCGCTAGTTCCTCTCGTGCCGAGGCAGGGGTGGCGGCAGCTTTCGTGGGGATCGCAAGCTGATCTTGAACTCGAGGAGACTGAGACGGAATAATCCTATCTCACTCCTCTGCATCAGGATCGGGAGCTAGCCAGAGGGGAAAGGAAGCGCGTTCTGCTACCTCCACTCGTCAGGGCGGCGCAGCACTGCTCCTTTCTTCATCCAAGGCTGAAGAAAGGGGGAGCGCTGAGGAGACTACGGACTCCTCCTCACCCCAGTATGAGGCTTGAAGGTGGTGTCTCGCGCTGCCGTTGATCTAAAAATAGAGCGGCAGCAGAGATGAAAAGTAACCGCGCTGTATTAGATGAGAAATCAAATGTTTTTACAGACGCTGCCAAAATAAATAATTGCCTTCAAGAGGAGCCTGCCGTTTTTATCACGATTTCCATACCGAGGTGTCGAAATTGTGGCCATTCATGGCTAGTTTTCATCCCTCTGAATAAATTAATAAAGATGAAAAAAAGGGCGGTTATAAGACATTGCTATAATCATTCTCGGGTTCAGCCGCCCGGAAATGTAGCGGCACCGAGACGTTCGCTATCGAGCTCTTGAGAGGGAAACACAGCTCCACTCGAGGGTGGGCTGTGTCGAAACATCGTCCCTCAAATATCAACAGAGACCAGCCTCGAGAGACTGGTTCCCTTAGTAGACCATTTAGCAGTGTGGAAACTACTGCCAAATGTGTCTCAATGGGTCCTGCATACTGTAGAAAACAGATACAAAATCCAGTTCGGTCAAGCTCCGCCGAAATTTGCGGGCGTTGTCCGCACGATAGTTCGTACGGAGCAGGCTATAGTGATGGAACAAGAAGTAGAAACTCTGCTCAGGAAGGAAGCCATCGAGGTGGTTCCTCCTCACAACATTGTACTTGGTAGTTCCAAAAGAGAAAGAAAGGGGATTGAGGGCTGAGGCCCATCTTAGATCTCAGACTGAACCACTCAGTCATGAAACTGAAGTTCAAAATGCTCATGAAGCAGGTCATAGCAAGAATCAGGTCCATGATTCATGTATTGATCCATCCTTCACACAGGAGGTTCCTGAGGTTTGCTTTCGGGGGCAAAGCATACCAATATCGGGTTCTCCCCTTTTGGAGCTCTCGCTGGCTCTGCGCTCACGGAGGTCGCTCTTCGAGGAGGAGACCTTCGTAAGTGAGCCCCATGACGCTGGTCCCACTGCCGCCGAGGTGGAGTGGCGCCTTCATTCATGGGGCTCTCAGATTGATCTACTGAAGGGAATGGAGACGGGCAGACCCCTATCTCCTTTCCGTCCAGGCGGATCTGCAGGCATCTCTCCGGGGCATGAAGCGCCGCTCACACCGGCTACTTCTTCCCAGAGAGATCGCCCTGCTCCCTCTTCTTTCTCCAAGGAGGTTGATGTTGTAAGGATCGAGAGCCAGTCACTGCCCACTGTCCAAAGACTAAACGCCAAGGAAAGTGTTATTTCTCCAGCTCAGAGAAGCACTTATCTAGGCGTAGTGTGGGATTCGACCACGATGCAGGCTCGTATGACACCTGCTCGAGTGGAATCGATCCTCATCGCTGTCGCGAGAGTAAGATAAGCCGGTCACTCACTGTCAAGCAAAGACTGCTGGGTCTGATGGCAGCTGCGTCCAACGTGATACCTACTGGCCTGCTATACATGAGACCCCTACAGTGGTGGGTCAGGAACAAGGGCATATCCCTGAGGGGAAATCCCCTTCGCATGATCAAAGTGTCATGCCAAATCATACGTGCCTTAGACATGTGGAGGAACCCTTTGTTCCAAAATCAGGGCCCAGTGCTGGGAGATCCTGGTCGCCGCAGAATGCTAGCGACGGATGCGTCCCTCACTGGTCAGGGAGCGATCACGAGTGGTCGTTCAGCCCGGGGTTTGTGGAGTGGTCGCCATTTTACTGGCATATCAACTGCCTAGAAATGCTGGCAGTATTTTGAACACTCAAACACTTTTTAAAAACTGAATGCCAGGAACAGTGTTCTTTCTCCAGTACAGAGAACCACTTATCTAGGCATGGTGTGGGTCTCGATCCTCACCGCAGTCGCAAGACTGAAAGAGGGCCCAGTACTGGGAGATCCTGGTCGCCGCATAACGCTAGCAACGGATGCGTCCCTCTCTGGTCAGGGAGAGATCACGAGTGGTCGCTCAGCCCAAGGTCTGGAAGAGGTCGCCATCTTATTTGGCACATCTACTGTATAGAAATGATAGCAGTATTTCAAACACTTCTTCACAGATGTAAGAGATCAACATGTGTTGGTGCGTGCCGACAACACTTCTGTTGTCTTTTACATCAACCACCAAGGGGGTCTGAGGTCGCGCCCCTTGTACAAGCTGGCACACCAGACCCTTGTGTGGGCTCAGGGAATGTCCCTCTCCCTGAGAGCGGCCTATATTCCTGGGCGTCTAAATATAAGAGCAGACATTCTGTCGAGGCAGGGGCCGAGGCCCGGGGAATGGATGCTCCACCCAGAGGTGGTGGAGCAGATCTGGAGAGTATTCTACAGAGCAGAGGTGGACCTCTTCGCGACTCAGGACAACGCGCAATGTCCCCTCTGGTGCTCTCTAGGGAAGTACCGATGAGGAGGGATCTTCTCTCACAAGTGGGGGGCACCATTGTGCACCCGCGCCCGGAGTTATGGAGGCTAAGAGTGTGGCCTCTGAGGGGGCACAACTCTTAGCCGCAGGTCTGTCAACCGAGGTTGTAGACACCCTTCTCCAATCCAGAGCTCCGTCTACGAGGAAGCTATGTGGCCTAAAATGGAAGTTGTTTACTTCATGGTGTAGAGAAAAGACAGCAGGATCAAGTTAACTGCCCGGTTGGTACAGTGCTGGAATTCTTGCAGTCTCGCTTCTCTACTGGGATCACCCACTCCACCTTGAAGGTTTACGTGGCGGCGATATCGGCCTACCACTCCTCTCTTGGTGGTCATTCAGTTGGTAAAAATCCCCTGGTCATACGCTTCCTCCGCGGTGCGCTGCGGTTAAGGCCACTAGTACGCTCCCAGGGTGCCTACCTGGGACCTGGCTGTGGTGTTAGAAGCCACCATTTGAACCCATAGAGGAAATTTCTGATCGTCTATTAATGATAAAAACCACACTTCTTTTGGCGTTGTGTTCTCTTGGCGTTGTGTTCTTTGTGCCAGGCATGGCCAAAGCCTTCCTGTACCCATGAGCGCGTTACAGTCCGAAGGTGCCTACGGTTACACCTCAGCCAGTGATACTGCAAACCTTTAACCCACCTCCCTTCAGGGAGCGTGGTCAGGAAAAGTTGAACATGTTCATCCACAGAGCTGCCCTGTGGAGAAAGTCAGATCAGCTGCGGGTATGCTTCGGTCCTCCCAAGAAGGGGCTACCAGCAACAAAACAGACTTTAAGCCTTTGGATTGTGGATGCCATCAACCTTTCTTATGAGTCCTCTAATCTCCCGCCTAGGCTAGGAGTCAGAGCTCATTCAACCCGTGGCGTGGCGGCCTCAAAGGCCCTACTTTTAGGGGTCTCAATGGCCGACCTCTGCGATGCTGAAGGGTGGTCAACCCCCCCTCACATTTGTCAGATTCTATGGACTTTATGAGCTTCAACAAGTTCTGCTGTTCTCTCGACCTAGCTGTGCACAACCACACACTAGGCAGGGAATTAAAAAGTCTGGAGGCGTGGGCATCTCGTTCCCAAAGCCTCTCGTCGACGCAGCTCGAGTTCCTGAAAAGGAACGTCTCAGGTTATGTATATAACCCTGTTCCTTAAAGGAATGAGACGCTGCGTCTCGGAGCCACACTTTTACATCCCCTGCTGGCGCTCTGCTGAACGACAGGAGCTGTTTGCCGGCCGGCATTCCATGTGCTTTTATACTTCCTGGCCACTGATGTCCCAACTCATCATTGGCTGATTCAACACACTATTCAGAGCCGTCACGCTGAAGGCGTTCCCAAAGCGTCTTGTTGACGCAGCATCTCGTTCCTACAAGGAACAGGGTCATATACATAACCTGAGACGTTTTTGTATACAAACCTATGTAAAAAAAAAAATTTAATTAAAAATAAATAAATATAATAATAATAATAATAATAATCTTTTACATAAATTGTAAAACTACGAAAAGTCCTCCAAAAACTACACAAATGCGAAGTATAAACATTAATACAAATAATAAATTGACATTTGTGTACTAAAACCCAATCATTTTGTTACAATTTTTTTGTTCCTTGACCTTGAGTGTAATTTTTTTACACTAATATAAAATCACATTAATATAAGATTTCATTCATTTTTTTTCTTTTGTGGATCTAGCAAGTATTTACTGCTGTTTTGGATGAAGATAACTATTTATTTTTTTTATTGGGCGAACAATATCAAAAAGACCCCGGAGACCGTACAAGGGTTAAATAAGTAACCATCTGCTGCGGTCTTTTTCAAAGGAAATAAGTACTTTTAACATACAATCTGTGAAACTGACATATTAACTTTTATTACATAATTCACGTCAGCTCTGTTTTACAAAATTGTTCATATTGAAAATGCTGTTAAAACAATTATCAATATTGCAATTATCATCATTTTCATCAATTATTAAATGAATACATATTATTAATTTAGATTAACTAGTAACATGAAAACCTGCAACATGTAAAATAGTTACTGAACTACTAAATATAGTTGACAGCTTTTTTTTTTTTTCTTTAATCGAGTATTGAGGTCATACTGACAAATTTTTACACTTACTTTACAATTTCTGAAGGTCATTCCTTAGATTTCAGTTTCGTTAGTGCAGAATTGTAAGTCCTCCTTTATTCTTATGTTAAACGTTTATTCTGAGCATATTTGAAACATAATGTCCAGTATTTCTGAATATTTCAAAACTTTTTTCAATGTCATCACCAGTTATTTTCTTTTGTAATGTGAATTTTTTCTTTGAAATGTAATTTTATTTGTTGTAAATCTTCCCCATCATGTGTTGTTTTGTATTTTGTTCAGGCTTACACATGATGATATAACATTTTGGTGCAAATATACAGAATAGTAAACCAAAGCTTGAGGCTAAAATGGCAAATATCTCCACAGCTACGGTTAATTTCCCAGGGGAACTAACATAAGATGGGATAAATGTAATCCACACAGCACAGAATATGAGCATACTGAATGTAATGAATTTGGCTTCATTGAATTTATCAGGCAGCGTGCGAGCCAGAAATGCCATAATAAAGCACAAGACAGCCAATAGGCCAATGTAACCCAGAACAGCAGAGAAACCTAAAGTAGAACCTAGACTGCACTCAAGTATAATTTTTTCTTTGTAATATTTCATGTTTTTGTAAGGGAATGGTGGAGATATCATTAGCCAAAGTACACAGATAAAAACCTGTATAAGTGTAAAGACAAGAACACTGAGTCTTTGTTGTACAGGCCCAAACCATTTCATGACGTTACTTCCTGGAAGTGTAGCCTTGAAGGCCATTATCACCACTATGGTTTTCCCCAAAACACAGGAGATACAGAGGACAAAAGTGATCCCAAATATTGTATGGCGCAACATACAGGACCACTCAGTGGGCTGACCAATGAAAGTAAGAGAACAAAGAAAACACAAAATCAGTGACAAGAGTAGCAGAAAGCTCAGTTCTGAGTTGTTGGCTTTTACTATGGGGGTGTCCTTTTTTCTGTAAAACAGTACCGCTACCAGCACAGTTATTCCTACTCCAAAGAGTGAGAAAAAGACTAGCACTAAACCCATAACCTCTGTGAATGACAGAAACTCTACAGCCTTTAAGACACATGTATTTTTTTCAGCATTAGACCAGTATTCCTCTGGACACAGCTTGCAGTTATTTGAATCTGGAATAGAAGTTGTAATTACTATAGTTGCACAAACAAACACACAATAAATTAATACATTTATAAACTATTTAAGGCACTGCATGTAGAAACTGAAAAAGAAAAAATAATTACCTGTCTCGTTACTGATTTCTCCTTCTGCACATGGAATACAGTCATAACAGCAAACAGGCCGTCCTTTCTGTGTAGCCTTCCGGGTACCCGGAGGACAGCTTTCACTGCACACAGACTTTGGCTTCTAAATAGACATATGCATTGCATATAATTAGATGCAGAATAAATATATTTATCTTTTTTTGCTTGTTTGTTTTTGAGAACCAGTTATTTAATAGTTTTGACACTGAATGTTGCCAGTGTAAGGGATAAGCTATTAAGTGCTCATGGACAATTCCAGCACAATTGCGTTACAATAATAATGTGCTTTGGCTGTTCTTTTGCTCACTAATACCCTCTGCTGATGCTTCTGTCTGTTTGTCTCTTTGATCAAGTATCATTGTCACATGGCCTTTTTGCTCTGAATTTCCAGTGCAAACAACAAAATGCATTATATACAACTACATTTAAATTACTTATTTCTTGTGTGTTTGTCTGTCCATCCATACATATTAAAAATACAGTAGTTAATTATGTTAACATTGCAAACAGGTTTTCTGTAAATGCATAGATTTAAGGTTGGGTTAGGGGTAGAAAAATATTGTTTGGTCAGTATAAATGCAGTAGAACTCTATGGAAAGTACCCATACATCACAGAAACAAATGTGTGAGTGTTTAATGTGGTGTGTCAACTGTGTAGGCCTGTTGGAAGTGTTTTGATATTTTGTTCCCCCAAAATCGAATGATGAGGTTTACCTCAAGCTGTTCTCCAGCCCAGATTATGTTTTTAGTGTTAAGTACAAAGCGCTGGTCAGGAGGCAGTGAGGCATCATAGTATCCCACTGGTGTAAATTGGATTGATCCATTTGAGTCCTGCTGCCAGTTTACAATTTCATATTGGGCTACAACTGCACCAGTGCTGTCAAACCACACACGGTCTCCCATCTTTATGGTAAAATTTACCTTTTTCAGAGCCTCAACCACCTATTGAGGATTTCCGAAAGGATTTTGAGAAAGAAATGAGAGATACTATATACTCTGTCACTGTATACCATATACTGTATGCAAGACACTATAGTTCATTTAAGTGTGAATAGCAAAATAAAGTGAACTGTGACATATTATACCTTAAAATTGGGACCAATTTTTTGCTTAAGCATTTTTTTTATTATTAGTAGTAGTATTTTTGGTAATGCTAACTTTTTACACCAGAGGCTAAACAAAACTAATTGCTTGGTAATAGGTTGAGCTTAATTGGTATTATTTAATTGCATACTTAAATTTAACAGCTGAATAATTTGGTAACACTTTATTTTGATAGTCCACTTAAGACATTCTACTAACACTACGTAACTACATGTCGACTACTGACAACTAGTCATTAGAATATTAGTACTGTCTGCTTAATCTTCTAACACTTTATATTGATGAGTCCACAACATGCACCATACTGACTATGAGAACTTCCCAAGTGTATGTCAACTTATTCTACCAATCCTAAACCTACCCTAACAGTTCACTCTGAAAGTTAGTATATACAGTATGTTGCAAATTAGTGAGAACTATTTGTCATGTAGTTACAAAGTCATATTTTATTTTATTACCTTTTTTTATAGCGAATAAACTGTGACAATGTGAGAAGTGTTCAACGTGTCTGAATACATTTTGGTTAGACTGCATATACTGTGTGTGTGTCTGGTGATTTTATTACCTGCTGGGGTTGTATTTTCAGGTCTGTTTCACAGCTTTCCTTTTCTTTGCACTTTAGCAGACCATGTAGTGAATGAGCCACAGCATAAACTGATTTGTAGACATTTCCAGCATATCTTTGTTCTGGCACATCGTCATTGTTGCTTTTCAGTACAAGGAGATCCTTATATGCGTTGCAAATTAATTGATATTGGGAAGAATTACCCTTAGTCTGAGAGCATGGAAATGCTGTTTCCCAGAATTTTTTTATGACATAATCTGCAAAACCTTCAATATCATTTTTTTTCACTGCAAACCCTATTGATCCTCCTAGCACATGAAAACTATTTGAAGTGATCATACTGTCTGCTGTTATCCATGCTTCAACACCTATGACTTGAAGGCCTGTAATGTTTTGAATGATAAACTGATCAAGTAGATTGTTCATTTCAAAATTGGTAAGAAATGCAACAATTACTTTTGCAGTGCCTTTTTTTATTGTGGCTACAACATTTTTTAGTTTTTCAGGCTCTTTTCTTTGAAATTTCACAGAGTACTCCACACAAATCCCCTCTTTCACAACTGTATTCAGAAATATGGCCATTCCATAGTTTCCATAGTCATTGTCACTGTTCACAGTTCCCACCCAAGACCAGCCAAAGTGCTTGATTAAGTAAGCAATAGCTCTGCTCTGATGGTAATCGCTAGGTATTGTCCTAAAGAAATAGGGGTAATCTTTCCTATTACTGAGACATTCACATGAGGCTGAGGGACTTATCTGAAAAAAATAAATAAATAAGAAAACAGTGAAACAGTTATCATTATGGTAGCTATGTCAACATTTAAAATTGTTGCTCCTTACCACAGGAATTTTAAAAGGTCCTGTAGTTCTGGATAAAATCACTGTGTTGGAAGACTCTGTTTCTCCAATGATAGCATGTATAGGAGACTGTCCATTGGATCTCTCCCCTGATACCAGTTCTTCACCATTCATTAATGCCATATTTGCACCCATTGAAGATAGTATTGAACCACAGGTATCATAGATTTGGTAGCCAATAGAAACATTTGGAAGTAAACTTTCATTTCTGTTAATCTCCTCAATGGCAAAGATCATGATTTGAGCCATTCGAAAATCTCGTAGACTTGCACTACAGAAGATTAAATAAATAAAATTAAATAAATAAATAAATACATATCTTCTATAACAAGTAACAAACCTTGAGCATGATGAAAGCTGAGGCTTTTGAGTAAACGTAAATGAAGGTAATGTCTCTATGCTGTGGACTGGAAAAAGTGCTCCAATAGTTACATCTCCATCCTTTGATAACAGCGGGTACTTAGGGTCTCCCATCATTCGACAAAGAGGCTTTTCTGCCTTTGCATGAAGTTGAAAGAAAAGCAGAACTGTGCAAAGAAAGACAGACATCTGAAAGAATAAGTTCAACTGTGGCCAAACGCAAATGGCTTGATATGCTATTTGAACTTTTATGCACATAATTAATAGGGATGATTGATTGTGAATGTAGCCAATGACCTCATAGGGCAGGACATTGGTTCAGTCATGCAGGGGTGGAACAGAGTAAAGCTTTTATGATAGATTATGATTTTATCAAAGCCATCAAAGGGTATTGCATTTGATAATGCTGTGAATAATGAAATTATAAGTTGCAGTAATATTATATTTGGATAAATAATGTCTAATAAATTGCCTTTTTGTAATTTTTTGTTTTATTTTTGTTTTTTCACATTGATTTGCTGCATGATGAATCATACTGCTCCTGCAGATAGCTCAAAATACGTGGTGTATGTACTCCTATAGGGATAGTTCAACCAAAAATAAAAATGTGATGTTTATCTGCATCCAAGATGTAGGTGAATTTATTTTTTTTTTTATTAACTATTCATTCTGTCAGTCATATAATGGCAGTCAATGGGAACCATCCAAATGCAAGAGCACATTAAAGCATCACGCGCCGGATGTTGTGAACGAGCTCAGGACAGTCGGACATTGTGGTGTAAAGTGTAAATTGAGGTAAAAAATATATATAAATGCTGTTCAGTTATATTAATAATGTACAGTCAGTGCATAGATAATATACCTAAAGATGCAAAGAAGTAAGTTTCAAAATCAAAGAGATATTAATTATAAAGGTTATACCTTGTCCACACTCCCCAAGTGTTGCTGCCGGCGTCATGTTAAAGGAGACGCTGTGTGACATGTTAAAGTGAAACTACATTCTTTGTGCTTCCAAAAGTTTAACTCGTAGCACTGTTCCAGAACAGTTCAACCCAAACATTTAAATGTGTTTAGTGCATTTATGGAGAACTGATTCCTTAATCCTGCAGAGTAGCCTAATGCTGGCTGTGAACAAAGACTATAAATTGAGGTAATTCTAACTCTGCAACCTACTGACTCAAAACCTATAAGTAAGTTACGTTTAAGTTACGTAAGTTAAGTAACCTGCTACTTACTATTTAAATGCAAGTTTTGAGCAGCGAAGGTTAACGTTAGTGCTTTGTTGTTTGTGATTTCTCAGATCACAAATGCAGACATGGTATTAGGTTTAAGAGGCACAATGCAACGTGCCATGTTAAAAGACAGTTCTAAGTCATGATAATCAGTAAATATGTCCCCACTGGATGCAACAAATGTTTTGTTTGTAATGAGTTTTTTTGTTGTTGTTGTTTTGGTGTCATAGCGATGAGACGTGGCATCAGCTGGCACACTTTGGTTTTTAGAACAAAGAGCTTTGTACAAATGAACCCGTTTGAGGAGAAACAATAATGCACAGTATGTGGAAAATTATGTGTTAAACACGGCATAAACTCATTGCATTACACCAAATACACAAAATAATGTTCTTTTTAGCAACATCATATGACCCCCTTGAGAAATCGTTGTGTTCTACTAAAAAAAAAACAAAGTCACCTGCATCTTGAATGCCCTTGGGTTAAGCAGATAAACATAAAATGTTCATTTTTGATCCCTTTAAGACAACGTTTGTAGTTAATTTTCAGGTGAACTTGCCCTGCATTCAAAGAGGACACTATGGGGAACGTAACTGCATGACTGTGCTTGAAATGCATGTGCAACTACTCCAGTCTTTACTGGCCCTGTGTAAATGGATTTTTGGTTGAGGATACATGGTAAACTTTTTGTTGCCGGGCAACTTGGGTTGTCAAGGGACAACCAGGTGTGACACAGGGCTCACATCCAATCTAAAAGTATCCAGATAAAATTTTTTTGCCCATTCACAGTGGGAAAGTCTCCAAGGAACACAACTCCAAAAAAAGTTGCCGTGTGTATCATCAAGGTGACATTTTAAGCAATGTTGCCAGGCAACTTTGGGCAATGTTGCCATCAACCAGCAATCAGGTGAGACACAGGGCAATGAATTAGGGCAACGGACAGTTGCAAACAAACCAATCAGAGAGGAGCAAATCTGCTGCCAAGAGACGGAGACCCCAAATTTTTGCAGCTGTTACTGTCGTCTTGGCTTCAATTTGACTTAAGTACTGTATATATATATATATATATATATATATATATATACACAACAAAAATATAAACGCAACACCTTTGTTTCTGCTCCGATTTTTCATGAGATGGACTTAAAGATCTAAAATTCATT